>JAVTVY010022116.1:0-85199 GCA_036873755.1 Hanleya hanleyi
AGACTTTGGAAACCGATAGTATTCATACGGGATTGATGAAAACTTGCCTTGAACTACAGAGATTACATAATAAAGACTATGCTGAAGGGATGAAGCAGAGTATCAAACTGAGATGGCACCTATTCAAAGATTTATGTAAAACACAAGAGGATGATTAACGTTATTTATTCTTACACATGTGTACACATGAAATGTAAATATGTATTATAGCTGAGTGTAGCCTTGTGCTACGGTATGTATGCCATCGTTCAGAATATAGTGCTTGTCATCAGAGGGACATAGACCCTGTTTATTTAGAGTAAGACTGTAGCGATGATGATCTGTGCTTCTGATTTGATTCATGGTTGTATGGACAATTTTTAGATTTAATAAAAAAAAATGTACATAGAATGTCTTGGGTTTTTTCTTGATGACATACTTGGTAATGCATTTTGTCATTTTCCTCTCTTCTCCATTGTAAAGTAGACTACACATTTTCGGTCGAATTACAAGCGTCTAGTCCGTCATTCATAATTCAGCCGTCGTCCATTAGAGAATATTCGCGTCCATAATCCAAAGACCTATTCCATATAACAGTATTAGCACCAAATTCAAAAAGACAATCATAGTATACAGAAACATAGGCTTGTTTCCTGCAAGAGAGAAGCGGTCAACAGTTTTCAATGATGCCTTCAAGACATCATGATGTTCCAAAAATATCAAACCCGTATCGCTGATCAGTATTCTTAATCCATAATATTCGTTGTAAAGTCGTCATCTAAAGAATGATGTATCTCAGTCACGCTTTGATTGTGACTGTTCATATGAGTACCATGAGGATCTTGAAGTACATGGGTTCATACGGCCCCTAGCCCCAGGTTAAGCGGAATTAGACACAAGTTACGAAACGTAGCGCCATAGATCTTGCACGCTACGTTCGTATTTTGCTATCAGCATGCGATATGTATCGCAAATTTGAGAAACTTTGAGTGGAGGCGCTTGGTGGAACAAACAAACTAGACAAAGGCCCGACAAACTAGACAGGGTAGACCTTGACATTAATATTTCATCCCCAACATCTTGGCGTTGGCCGTGGTGTGAAGGGGGTGGTCCCACGTGTAGTTGCTGGTATCGAACATGGACCCTTATGGTACCAGACCACTATTAAAAATAGTGCCGATCCGATCCTTTAGGCAACCTCTGCCAGAGAAGTGAATTGTTTTCAATATTTTTTCCAGTCTCTGTTGCGAGGAATAATTGAAGGCCAGTGGTGGGTGATTGAAGTATGTGTTTGGTTCCGCTGTGAGTTTGATTTTAACTCAAGGCCTAATAAGGAGTTGCTAAGAGGGACTATTTGGGTGCCTGTGCACCGCTTTCTGAAAGCAGAGAAAAAGGCCAAAATTGTGACGTCATTTGTACGAGCGCGCATAACTCAAAATTTCGATGGGCGACCCCCGTCAAGAAGCCTGTCCGGTTGTAGCACTTGAATAAAGGTACTTCTTGCCGAAATATGGGAGTCTAGACTTAATTAATCAATCGGGGAGATGCAATTACGTTAGCAGCTTTTAACATTGCCGCCAATGTAAATTTAAATAGTGGTCTGGACCCTTATGTGCGTTGTAATTCGTTAAGCCATGTCGTTGTAAATATTTTGGGTCTGAATGGCATAGCACAAACTGTCCTTGTCGAACAAGAAAAGTTAGGCTTTAGGGCCACATTCTGGCTTGTAATGAAAATAAAACATGAGCAGTTTTTGGAAATCTAGAATGGCAAAGCCAACGTATATAGGTCTGTTCAAAGCCAGTTTGATGGTCTTCAAATGAACAACTGTCACATCCTCATCGAAAAACTTGAAGACGTGAAAGATGGACTTGGCAATCATTCTTTTCAGTCTCTGCTTGGAATGTACCAGCGCGATCTTTACCTTTTTCCTGACATTCTCCGTCGTTTTTCCGAACACACTGTGAATTGATCATTTATTTATTCAGGGTAAGCACAATTAGCATAACGCTAGTCTACATCCTAATCTCGCTTTAAACGTATATACATTAGTTGGCTGATCACCAGTCAAGAAAATGTATTGCTAAGGCATCTGACGTCACAGTCACGTGACCTCCTCTCTTGAGTCACTTCAGGATCCACGTGGATCTCCAATGTACACAAGTAATTAGTTGTCGCTATGGGCTGGTGTATCGGAGTTTACGTTGACGCATAGTCCCACCTTCGCATCAGAAAATGCAGTTTTTCTATACTTCTGATGACATCACACTCACAAGACCTCTTTTCTGGAGACACACCAGGACCCACGCGCATCTCCAAGGTGCACATGTCACCGTGTCACCCCTAAGGGATAGTGTATAGGGGTGTGGGTGAGGGCCTAGTCCCAAGTGCGCTTCCGAAAATGCGGTTTTCTCTACTACTGATTATGTCGCATCCGACCGTATCTGCGCTTTCTCTAATACGAACCGAATGCGCATGTACACCGTGACGTCACTGGTCAACATGAACAACAGTCCCTAAGACCAGTCCATAGGTGACCGGGTGCTGGCTGGGCTGATCAGTGCCCAGGATAATTGGAACTGTGGACACTCTCATGTCCTGGCATATGTAGGCACCTTCGTAATATGACTGAAAAGTTGTTGAAAACGACGTTAAATCCTATTCACTCACTCACTCACTCCAGCCGTACTCTTCAGCGCGCCACATGCCAAGTGGGCTAGTGTATGGTGTTACACCCACGGTCCTACAATCCAAACTTTCGCATCCGTTCCAACCCAAACTGTGCTTTCTTTACTACTTATGACGTCACAGTCACGTAACATATCCTCTCTGGAGTCACTCCAGGGTCCATATGTCAAACTATGGTCCACATACCACTAGTCGCCCCTATGGGCTAGTGCATAGGGGTATATGTAGGCGCCTTGTTCCATGTGCGCATCTGACCGACTCCACGATTTCTCTACTGCTCCCCGAGTACGCATGCACACCATGACGTCACCGGCCAACATCGTACAACGGTCTTGAGACTCATACAGACTTATGCTACAGGATGAGCCCATTAATTCCCTACATACCCACTCCAATGGGCTTGTTGGAAGAGGTGTAGGTAGGCGCCTCAAGTCCCAAGTGTGCTTCCAATGGTATCTGGGATCTCAAGCGTTTGGTGCTCAGTGGGTCCACCGACTCGCTATTTTTAGTGCAACCGGTTCAATCAGTTTCAAATCGATTATTATCAGTTTGCACCTCGCCTAGTCTTCCCCTCCACCCAGCGACTGAACCAATTACGTCATGTTATATTAATACAACCAGTTTAGTTCCATGTGTGCATCCGACCGACGCTTTCTCTATATGGTTTTCTTACTCTACACTTGAGACTACTCCCCGAGTACGTCTGCACACCATGACGTCACCGGTCAACGTCATACAATGGCCCTGAGACTCATACAGCCCTATGCATGAGCCTATTAATTCCCTACATACCCGCTCCTATTGACTTGCGTAAAGAGGTGTAGGTAAGTGCCTTGTCCCAAGTGCGCTTCCAATCGCATCTGTGCTTCCTTTATCACTCAAGCGTTTGGTGCGCAAAGGGTCCACCATTTTTTGCGCAACTAGTTCAATCAGATTCCAATCGCCCTTACCAGTTTGCACCTCGCCTAGTCCCCTCTCCGCCCATCTGTTGAACCAATTACACGTCCTTTTATATCTTCCAGTTCCAGCTGCACTCCACGATACATATGTGCACGCCACAGCCCGAGGGTGGGGATTTGTGGTAATTCCCTATTCGAACACGTCATGTATGCACACCATGATAATTCATAGTTAAGAACTTCCGCTTTGAATATCTGCATGCATCCCACGACCCAACCCATGACCACCGCAGCAACCATCTTAGCCACTATCACTGAACGCCTGTAGGCCTACACACATGCACCCCGCGATCCGCCGCAGCCCTTCCCACCGTCACATGATTCGATTTGACCGCCACGATTGCGGCCCATAACACCAAACTAAAAAGCTAAGATTTGGCATAGAACCATCTTTTGACATCAGGAAGTTTAGTATTTGAAACCGGTTGTGTAAATAGCTATGTAATCCATTAACGTTAGGAATATAGATAGGTACCCTTACCATGGTTGACGAATGTTACTTATGCTCCTTATGACTGAGCGATCCGTTTAATTCACAGACAGTTGAAATCATTACATAGTAATCATACACATGGCAATTTAGGTGAATGAGAGAATGGGAGACAGAAACAATTATAATCAGTGTTAAAAGATTAGTACTCACAAACAGGCAGCAACAAGGTCTGAATTCGATATTGATGAACTTACTATATACAAGATACTGGAAAACAAACTATTACGTCATCCATTTACGATGGAAGTCGCGGGACCTACTGGAAGTGGGAAGACGGTGTGAATAGCCAAGGTGTTGAACGAACTTGATAACAAGAGTCTCATCTGCAAAGAGTCATCTCCTGTTGGCAAATGACACTCCATATTCGGGGATATGGCTTAGGTGGTGTCTAATAAAGGGTTTAGTGAAGAGTGTATCCATGAATTTATGACTTGACGGATACTTTGGGCACAGTGCAAAAAATCTGATAATAGTGGACGATCTTCGAAAGATACCTGCGCGAAAGATATCTGCTTGAATTGCCAGTGTCTTGTCATGTTTAATAACGTAATCAAATTTCCAAATTATGCCGTATATATGAAAGTGTATTTCAAAGTGTCACATCGACAAACCTTAAACCGATGGAGACCAAACAATCTCTACAAGTAGTGCAAGCTGGAGACTAGCCTTGTATCATATGAGCCCACCGATAAGAAATGGTACCGGGCAAGCTGGAGACGGGCTATACGCGGTCTGTCCCACCTTGATTCAAGTTGGATGGTCCCAGCAAGGTCAAGGTTAGATCGCGAAGATCAAGCCAGATCTGGAGAGAGAAACCGATTCTATAAAGGATGAATGTATCGATGAGTGGAAACAACATAATGTAAGACAGGGTTACGGCGACGATGAATCGAGTGAAGTGGCAAAGACGAATTATATCCCAACAGTGGAAAAGAGAAAACGTGACAGTCAATAAGATTACCTGATCAAATTTTTATGAGATGGAAAATGCGTATTCAAAGTGCATACAACTATATGAGGGAGCTATCATATGGGGTGTCAAACAGAGAGAAAACTTGTTCGAGAAATCAAAGAGATGGAGAAAATGAGTTCGGCAGTGATGAATGAAAAAAGTGATATGTGAGTATTTGAGGAATTCTACTAATTTTGCAATTAAATGTTGAAATGTTGTTTAACCACTTGATTAATAAAACATGTATTATATTTCCTATACCATGCATTTCAATTATTTCCTCCTTATTGTTTTATAACAGATCCCTTCTTAGTTGTAGTACACGACCGCACTGCTATGGCTGGAGACGATTATAAAATGACTTTTAATAACGTTTAAGAACTTAATCAAAACAATTTTGTGATAACGTTTCAACACGTTAAATTGTGATGTGAAAGAAAACAGTTTTAAGGTGACTCCAGAGCAGTATCCAAATGACCAATACGCAAGTTGCCGCGCACCCCGGCGAGTACGCTCATACTATTCAGCTTGTATCACTGACGTCCCTACTCTCAAAGGGCTCATCAGGGGGTTCGATGTATGGGAAAAGGGGCAAATAGGGGGTTCGCTTCAGTTTAAAAAGGGCATTTATATGAGAAAAATATATAATATTTCGGAGAGGGGGGTTCGGCCGAACCAAGAAACTCCCCCTTGGCTGAGAACAAGGAGAGTAGGGACGTCAGTGATACAAGCTGTTTATCAGCGTACCTGGCGAGAAGCACATCACTGCTTTTTCACTACGGCTGAAAGTCATGGTTTCGGAACGTCACAATGCCACCTCCTAATTTTCATTCTGTATTGTGAAATTATGCCGACTTTGGAATATATACACATGGATTTCAGCCTACAGCAGAGAGACAACTTAAAATATTTTTGATGATAGGCCTACTCATCTTCATAGTTTAAGTTGAATCTCCGATTATGGAACGCGAAATATTCATAGAGCTGATTTACCAAACCGTTCGGTGTTACAAGGCTGTAGCCAGGATAGTAGTAGTAAAAGGACCGATTAGGTATTATTGACCTACTTCCGCCAGGGGGCGGTGCGGAGCATGCGGAGATGACGTCACAGAGGTCAAAGGTCAAATCCGGGTCAAAGGTTACTTCCGGTCACGTGACATGTATTCTTCCGCGGTCTGGCGGTCAGAAAGTAGTCCGGCGGTGATGCGGTCGAGTTATAGAAAAAGTAGTCCCAAGGCCATACGTTGCTTTTCGCCTATGACGTCACTATGACGTCACATCCGGGTCAAAAAGTCACACCCAGGTCAAAAGGTCACGTGACAACCCGGAGTTATCTCCCCCTAGTTTTTGCCACCAGGAGCAACGAGGGGACCTGGCCATATTACAAGCGTCTAGTCCGTCATTCATAATCCAGCCGTCGTCCATTAGAGAATATCCGCGTCCATAATCCAAAGACCTATTCCATTTTCCATATAACAGTATTAGCACCAAATTCAAAAAGACAATCATAGTATACATAAACATAGGCTTGTTTCCTGCAAGAGAGAAGCGGTCAACAGTTTTCAATGATGCCGGCAAGACATCATGATGTTCCAAAAATATCAAATCCGTATCGCTGATCAGTATTCTTAATCCATAATATTCGTTATAGAGTCGTCATCTAAAAAAAATATATACCAGTCATCAAGGTCAATACGACCCAATTAGCTCTTTTCAAATGGTTAACTACGGTGTACAAAACAACCCAAACTCACAATGTTGTATGAAAAAACACATTTTATAACAGAGAACACAACATATATACAACAGTTATTTCCCCTTATTATAACAGTCCAGTGGAATAACCGCAGTGTCAGCTTTAGCGTTTATAGAACATATATACAACAGTTATTTGCCTTATTATAACATTTCAAGTCCAGTGCAATATCCGCAGTGTCAGCTTTAGCGTTTATAGAACATATATATACAACAGTTAGTTCCTCTTATTATATACATTAGAAAGTCCAGTGGAATATTCGCAGTGTAAGTTCATATTTATCACTCTAAATGTCCAGATACGTTGTAGTCACACCATCGGAGAGCACTTTGCGCTTGGGGTAGAAGTACGTGAAGGCGTCCCGCTCCTGGGTATACGAGCGCATCTGGTTCTCGATGATACGGAAACCTTTGTTGGTCCCACCGGCACTGGTCTGGCTCTGGAGTACATCAAGGTATAGGGCTTTGGTGATGTTGGGGTCGCGTCGACTGACTCCTTTGCAGCTGAATTTGTTGTCGCCACCATCGCAATAGTATGTTTTCGAACACAGAGCGATCATGGCCTCACCGCTCCATTCTAACTTGAAGAGGCCAGGCGTCCGCTTGTCGTAGGTGTAGTGGTCTTTCCTCGGTAGCCATTCATCTCTTTCCGCTTCATACTAGGCTCGTAGTTCTGGTTTCACGAGCGATTCCCAGTCCAGGTTGGAGACGGCCATGTATGCCGAATCGATATCCATTTCCATCAATTGCCAGTCTGATTGGTTGAAATACACTCCCATGAAATCATATACGAATTCCAGCATTTGCTGTAGGGTAGGACTGATTTCGACACTCACGTTGGGGCTGAGAGTGAGACTGGCCTTGTCGGTGTGTGCGTTGTAATCGAAGTCCACATGATTTTTGAAAGGGAAAGTTTTTATGGGTTGTGAAGTATTCGTGACGTCCCGTAGAGACTTATAATGCATCAGACTTCTCAGCCCACCCATGAACTCCTTGGGAGTATCGTATTGGCCTTCGGGTAGGGTGAGTCGGGTTTCTTGTCCTTCGTAGGTCACCTCGTACCACACTTCACCGCCTCGCACGTTGTACCACGAGTAAGGGTATTGGATATCCACGAGTCCACATTCCCAGCGTCCAGGTAAATGCAACGGTTGCGGTAACTGGGTCACGTACTTGGTCAAGGTGTTGTCAGGAAAAGATGGGGGTCTAGGGTGAAGCCTCGCGTAGGGTCTTGGTAACGCCCCATGGGCTAGACTATACACGACAATATTGACGTGGAATAAATTTTCCACCACATCCAGTTGTGATAACGGGACCCCGCGAAAGTGCTGTTTTTCCATGTTCTTTTCACGTAAGTAGTCTTCTCAATATTTGTTGGCAATTCGATCACAATGTTTGGGTGGCAGTTTGTTGATATGGATAGCCAGGCAGCGAAATAAACATTTCCGATCGGTGTACGGCCCATTGCTTCCACCTACTAAGGCGTACATGCCTTCTCTGTGTTTCAACCAGTCCGGGAGATGGATGGGGTCGCCGATAGGGTGGTCGATCATTTTAGTTACGTAAAATGTAACATTGGTCGTCATCTCCACCTGCCATTTGGTGTTGGGGCGTTGTTGTCGGGCCCATTCCAAACTATCCAAGCTTTCTAGTTGGTCCAGTACTGTGTCCAGGGACGAGCGATCGGTAATGGTGAATGGCTGCTCGAACACCAGGGTATTGTTACTGGGGTAAAAATACCGGAGCTGGTGTGTTTCCTCATGCCGTAATAAATACCCAAAGGTGAGATTTAGTTTGAACGCTGTGGCTTGGTCCTCGAAAATAGTATAGGCGTAGTGGGAGAGACGGATGTTTTCCTCTAACCAAAAATTGTATAAGTCCAATATCGGCCGATGGCGGTGAAAACAGTGCCGGATAGTAGGCCAGTGCCGTTGGTAGATTGTACGCACAGCTTGTTGTCTCGGTAGTATTTCTATAGGCGGGTCGTCAGGATCTGTAGTAAAATTTCTCTCAGCAGTGGGCGAACTGGCGAATGGTGATCGTTGCATGCTCGGACTCTTCCACTGTTTATATTTGTGTAGATTATATTCGTATTATTGCGTAAGAGGGCTTCGCATGCCTTTGAGAAAATGGATACAGATCTCGAAAACTGTCCCTTTTTATAGAAAAATCCCCATCTATGCTCGGGAAAACCCCCCGATGATCGACCAACGTATTTTTCAGCCGCCAATCACAGTTGCGCAAAATCGGTGTCATGCCAACGTACGCGATGACCTTTAGCGACGTACACCAAACGTACCGACTGGGCTATGGCCCGTAGCCAAGTAGGGGTTATTTTAGGTTCGGGAAAACCCCCTTTCGGAAATATTATATATTTTTCACATATAAATACCCTTTTCAAACTGAAGCGAACCCCCTATTTGCCCCTTTTCCCATACAGCGAACCTCCTGAGTAAATCCTGGCTACGACCCTGATGGTTTACATTCTGTGAGCGGTCTCATTTAAACAAAAATGTATAGTTTTAAAAAAATGTTTTGAGCCCATAAACGTATGTGTTCGATGAAACTGGGGCGGAGAGGAAAAGATTTTATTTTTATGGTCAAGTGGCGTACAAATCGTATTTCATCAAAAAACATGGGGAACCCTCTCCACAGAGTAGGCATTTTACAAAAAAAAAAAAAATCTGAACCCATGGGGACCAAACATATTCTATAGGTGTTGTACCATGTTATTATGACGACCCTTCTAGCATTCGTGCCACCCCAGTGTCGAGCGTTTATTGTCCAGTTTGCACAAACGAACAACGAACAAACGAACGTTCGTCCTACGTATGCTGACCGACAGAGCATGGCGTCATTGGGGACCAACATGTGGTCTTCCGTGGTATGAATGAATTAGATACATACACCCGCCCGTTAGTTTGATATAATTTTGCATGGTACAATCACTCGCAAAAGGTTGAAAAGCTTCCGTGCAGGGCTGTTTGTGTAAGAAAAATGGCGTCCCACGGCCAATTTCCCCGGATCCTAAATCCTAGCCCCATCTACACACTCTGACGCAAGGGAGACAACTCGGACTAAGCCAACCCTCTTGTAGGCGAAATTGCCCGGTGATGTCCCCGGATTCGCACATTTCCATCTATTTTGCCTGTATGGGGTGGTGGTCATTTTTTGTGGCTTTAACTATGGGTTGTGGGGTTCTTCGTCTCACCATGAAAAATACGATGGGAAAAGCTATGAATTTTTTTTTTTTAAGTACCGGGTAGGTCTGTATATAGATTCATACGGGTTCAATGCATAGGTGCATACTCGGTGGACATTTTGGGGTCTAGGTGGATCACTAGTGGTCCGATGGTGTCGTATGCGGTCTTATTTTGAAGCTCTCGTGGAGGAGCATCCGACTGGACTAGTGTGTTGTTTGTTTTCAATATTCTGCGCATGCGCAGACAGGCCGTATTATGGAAATAGCCGTTTTGAGGTCGAGGTGAGCCCCTATTGGTCCGATTGGGTCGTATGAGGTCTTATTTTGAAGCTCTCGTGGAGGAGCATCCGACTGGACTAGTGTGTTGTTTGTTTTCAACATTCTGCGCATGCGCAGTAGACAAAGACTATGCAAATAGACGTTTTGCGGTCGAGGCGGGCCCCTATTGGGCCTATGGTGTCGTATGAAACTTGAAACTGGCGTCATTCTGCGCATGCGGATTAGACAAAGTCTATGCAAATAGACGTTTAGGGACCGAGAGGGGCCACTATTGGTCCGATTGCATCAAGTGAGGTATCATTGTAAAGCAGTCGTGAGGGAGCATCCGAGGTGAGGGCTGTGACGTGGAACTGACGTCATTCTGCGCATGCGCAGTAGAGAAAGGGTGTGGACATAGACGTTTTAGGGTCTAGGTGGGCCACTAGTGGTGCGATGGGGTCGTATGAGGTCTTATTTTGAAGCTCTCATGAAGCAGCACTCTACTGGACTAATCCCACATGTCCCACATTGGGCATTCATGCTTATATAGAAAACACACAAGACAGGGTATTGCGATCTCTTCTTTTTTTTTATTCAGTGAACAACAACAACGTGAGAACAACCACGTGAAAAACTGAAGCCCAGAACAGGGGGCTTTACGTGAAAAAATTTAAGCCCAGAACGGGACTTGTACATTGAAATGAACGGCAGCCCAGTCATATACGAGTACATCTCGGTCCTCGGCCTTGGGGTACTCGTCAAACATGTGCACGATGGTAGATAAAGGTCTTCCCCGACAGCGATGGTACAGGTAAAACAAGCAATATTGTCCGCACACACTACTGGTCAGGCTTTGCAATGTTTTGGTATTCCAACACCACGTCTCTGTGCCTTGATCCATGAAGTCTGTTAAATCGGGATGGAGGGGTGGTAGGCCGTACGGGTCAAAGTATTCGCCCTGCTCTTCTGTCAAGTACACGGCCACCCAGTGTTGACCGGGCCGATCCATCGGGTCTGTATTCAGGACGTAAGCTGCAGGATACACACGGCCTAATGGGAACACATCTCGGGCGAACACTCCTTGAAAGACCATACGTGCTCCTGGGTCAGTCTCCAGCACGTTGGTTATCTGCTCTGTATCCATGTTAGGTGGCGTAATCACACAGGACGTTACGGCTTTTATCGATTTGAATAATGTTGTCAAACTCAGCGTAGCAAATCACATTGATGGTTTTCGGTAAAGGTGTCCCGAAATGCAGTTCCAAGCATAAGTTGCCTTTCTTAACGAGACTCAGTTGATGGTCGTTGTCTAAGGTGGGGGTCAGATCGAAACAGAACAATGTGTATCCTTTGCCGAAATCGTCTCGACTGATCATATTTCCCTCGTCTTGGTAGATTTGGCCAGTTGCTGTGAAGAGGTTCAGATAGCTCCGGATGTAATTGGCCGTCCCAAAGTTAGATTGTAAGGGCCGTGCCGGTACCTGTTGGCCATCCACATGCAGGGCCACGAAATTGATGTTGAACACTTTTAGGTTGAACGGATTCCTCGAAAGAGTCCCATTATAACTGACGTTCTCCACACAGGCTAGGGTTAAACGCTTGGGCAAATCCCCCAGGAACAGGTTTTCTTGATTGACAATCATATTCCCTTTAGGAACGGAAAAGACCTTGGTCTCTACTCGTCGAATCGGGTACTGGGCTGGGGTTTTCTCCAAGGCTCTGATGTGACCCAACTGTACACCTGGGCTCGGTTTCACTTTGCGTACAAACAGACTGGCTTCTTGGATGACAATGTTATACTCGAGGTCCTCACTCGGGGCCATCAAGGCAAACGCAGGCGTTGCGCGCACTAGTCGTATGTTGACAGGTACTCCATTCAAGAGGTACCGGTCCTGCATGAATAAGTCCGCATGCAAACGTCCCATCATATCGACCGAGTGACTCTCTGCTGTGACATCCACTCTCTCCGTATAGCCGTCATTATCGGGGCTCGCTTCCATATTGCCTGGGGTATCTCGGTAGAACAACGGGGCTGTCAAATACGACTTTTTAGCGTCACGTCCGTAGGATAACAGTGTTTCGATGTAGGCTCGGTACGGGTACGTGTTCGTTGAGACGCTCACCAGTTTATCACTGAGCGATATATCCACTTGCTGGAATAGCGAATGAAGCCAGAGATTCACTGGACCCACGGGTGCATCTGCTTTGAGGACAGACCCATCTTTATTGGTGATTTTAGCTTTCACATATAGGTAGGTCGTATCTGCGTTGGTGATGGTGAATTCAATGGGGCCTGTGGCTGTAATGCTGGAAAGGGGGAGATGTTCCACCCATTGACCCTCTTCGGCACTGGTCTGAGTAGGTGGGACGGTCCATAAATCAAATTCACTGTTGGTAGAAGGACACGACTCGGCGTGGATGAAAGCCATGTTTAAGAAAAGATATCCTGGGTCTTCGATGTGCGTCGTCGCTGGGTCGGTCGTCGACTGGTGCGTGGTCTCGGTGGTGCAGGTCTTTTATTCCCTACGGTGCGTTGTGCTTTGGCGACCAAGACGCCTCCTGCTTCTTTGGCTCGGCGTTTCAGTGCTTCTTTGGGTGCCGCACCGCCCAAGACATCACCCGCGACTTGCAGTCCACTGCGTACCGCTTGTTTGCCGATCGCTTTGACCCCACGCGTCACCAAGGGGAGGAATGTTTTGACGATGCATTCCCCAGCCCATGTCCTCGTTGCATGCGTGTACCTGCAAAGACCGGAAAGCTACCCCCGGCCTGTTGGGTATAATAGTCCATATAGCTGCGTGCATCACACTCGTAAGGCACCTGCATTATGCAAAGTGAACCGCTCGGACTTGACGGAAATGAAGTGTCAGCACCACTTTCCCACGCTCGAATGCAATCGGTTGACCGGTGTCGTCTCTTATATGGATGACGATGGAGCTAATATCGGTCTGACTGACCGGTAGATAAACGATGTGCCTGAAACTGTGGGTGACTTGAGCTCCATACTTGCCTTTCACCGGGCAGACGCGTAGTAGAGGTACGTTGCTGTCTCCGACAATGTGTGCATCGACCACGTCTGAGTAGATGTACAGGCCATACATACCACCACGCATGTCCATCGGGGTGTGGCCTATCTCGCCGGTAGGGCCAGCGTACCCCTGTAGATTGAAACCTAGCATTTGCTGTGGGGTAGGACTGATTTCGACACTCACGTTGGGGCTGAGAGTAAGACTGGCCTTGTCGTTGTGTGCGTTGTAATCGAAGTCCACATGATTTTTGAAAGGGAAAGTTTTCATGGGTTGTGAAGTATTCGTGACGTCCCGTAGAGACTTATAATGCATCAGACTTCTCAGCCCACCCATGAACTCCTTGGGAGTATCGTATTGGCCTTCGGGTAGGGTGAGTCGGGTTTCTTGTCCTTCGTAGGTCACCTCGTACCACACTTCACCACCTCGCACGTTGTACCACGAGTAAGGGTATTGGATATCCACGAGTCCACATTCCCAGCGTCCAGGTAAATGCAACGGTTGCGGTAACTGGGTCACGTACTTAGTCAAGGTGTTGTCAGGAAACACATCAGCCGAGCTGTTACTGGGCAGGGTGAGGTAAAACATGACGACTGAGCTTTCCTGCTGCTGCTGTTGGTTTTAGTACTTCTCCCAGCCCTTGGGCGCTAATCGTCGCGATGGTCGCGGTGACTTAGATCTTGGTGGTTGCAGGGGGTGGCGTGGTAAAAGGGGTGAAAAAGTAGGTGCCCGCCGTAGTGGTGTTTTGGGGGAGACTCCGGTTCCCACTCGTCTTCCCAAGGTGGAGTCTGTCGTCGTGCGTGCACCGGCGATTCGCGCTGCATCCAGGCCCAGCGCTCGGGGTTCCCCACCAATTCCTGTTGTACATGCATGTCTTTCAAGCCTTGAGCGAAGACCTCCCATCCTCGAGGATTCGTGTGCGACCTGCGTTGACGCATCAGGTCATTCACTAAGTCCGTCATGTGGGTACCGGGGACCACCTGATTCTGTACCAGGAGTTCACCTTTATCATTCCAAGTCATGTTAGGGTTCTGTTTCATCCGTTGTAATACCAGGCCAGCTTGTTTCTTGAACGATGCAGGTACACTCTTCAGCACTTCGTCTTCGACCCACTGTTGGGCTGTAGGTGGTACCCCTGGTAATGGCAGCTGTTGGTGCGGTGCTGAGGTCGGTGGTGTGTCGCGTGGTGGTGGTGGTGCTGCTGGGGAAGAGAGGGTTTTGTATTGGTCCATGAACGTCATGTACCGCTGAAGCGTTTCATTGTACTGTTGTACTTTCTCACTGTCGCTTAACCCCGGTCGTTGTAAGATCTGACCCATCTCTTCATCGAGTGTGTTTATCGTCTTCACCGTAGAGGGTACGGGGTACGGTGATTGGAGGTTTTGAAGGAGCCGAGGTTCGACGAGGACCATTTTTTTCATGTGGTTCATTGTCGACCGAACAGTCCACCCAATACTGCACCCAACACGGAAGCGGCCAACGGTGCTAAAATGGCCCCGAGAAAGCCGCCTTTCTGTAGCACCTTTTTCTTTTGTGTTTGAGAGACTCGCTTCTGGACTAAGGTTCGCAGACCTGTCTTATGCTTGGCCAACTTCGCTTTCTGAGCCGGAGTCAGTGGTACGTTGCCTTTTAAGATATTGAGTCAAATCTCACACAGACAGCACACGAGAGCAGGGTCTGCGCCACGTACAATGGTTCGGACCAACTCGGGTGGGGCCGTCTTCAATACACGGAGCGTCGGAGCGTGCTTCCGTACTCGAGCAGATATCATGTACAACTAATGCTAGAACCTCCAATCCTACCCTTTTATTACGGGTCCACAAAGACAACATAAACAAGGAGGGTGTGTTCTATATATTTTATTATCCCCATCGTCACATACACACCCCAGCTGGGGGAGCCACTGTGGGTGTGTTTACATTATTTTTGCATGTACACGTGGTGGGTCTCTCCGGGAAAGATGCCGGTCCGTAGTCGAAGGTGGTCGGGGGTGGTTTGCTTCAGGTCGAAGAGGATATACCCATACTGAGGAGTTGTGCCATCTTTAAAGGCTTCCAACGCAAACGCAGTGCGTCCAGGGTACATCTGTCTCGCCAGGTGCAGCACTTGAGTGGTATCTCTCGGGTTTTTGAAGATAACCAGGTAGTGGGCATTTAAGCTGATGTTCCGATGTTCTTTATTTTTACTGAACAGATTCTGGACGATATAGATGATGCTCAACCGTCGATGATGGCTGCCTTTCGTAAAGAGTTGGGTGACCCGGGCATCCGTTTCCGCCATGAGATCATCCAGGATCACCAAGGTGTCCGGTTCCAAATCGGCCAAGTTGGGTAACCCTTCCACGAAGGTGATGTGGCGCATTGCTGCATACGCCGCTTGCCATTCTCCGTAACACCACACGACTCGGGTAATGGGTGGGATGATCATGCTGTCGGCGTGTTCGAGGAGCTTTCTGACGAAGTGCGTTTTGCCGGAACCCGTCGGTCCTGCGATGACGCAGGTGAAGGGATGTTGCCACCGGGGGTCCATGGTTGGAGGTGTATCCGCTGTCGTGGTAACCCACTCTTGTAAATTTGGTACGAGTGAACGGGAGTCGTCGGTGCGTCGAGCTTTGGTACCGTTGTCGACGGACGCTCACTTTGGGTGGTCGTGCTGGACACCGCAATACTTGGTGTAGGTGTGGACTGTATACTCGGTGTGGAGGTCGATGTGGACTGTATACTCGGTGTGGTGGTGAATGGGGCGGTTTCGACCACGGGTGTTATCTGTAGACTGGTTTGACTGGCACTCACGGTTGGTGTTCTAGGTTGGTTAAGTAGAGAGACGAGGTACACGACGTCGTAAAACACACCGCCGTACAACACACCCAACAGGGTTACCAATGTCACCATAAAGCCCACTTGCGCTTTGCGCGTTTTGGGAAACGTAATGTTCAGAGGCGGTCGTTGTTTGTCCATAGCACCGTGTTCATGGTCGAGCGTGGAATGAAGGATGACGGTAGTGATGTCTGGTTTTATAGTCCTTTCACCTGGTTGGCCGCGACCCAGGAATTGAACGAGCTGGGCCAGCCTTGCCATTTGATGAAATGAAATGGGATGCCACGTCGACGTTCGTTCGTGTAGTAGTCTTGCTTTGTTTTTACGACAGGCTGTAATTCTATGTCGTAAAACGTCCCTTGCAGTGTTTCTCCTTGTAGATCTTCCAGTTCATAGACTTGCGGTTGTCGGGGTAGGCGCCGTTTAATCAGGAAGTGCTCATCGCTCCAGTTGGGGAGATAACTCTTCTCGAACTTGCCCTTAACTTTACTGATCCGTACAGGGTCCCCGACCTTGAACACCTCCTTCGGTGCTCGTTGCGATTGCATGGGGTACAAGACACGTCGGACTTGGGCTTCATTGCGTTGGGTGACGGTAATGGGGGCTCTCTGTATACTCCGGTGATAGGCTCGATTGTAACCACTCACAAGTTTCGGGAGAACATCGATGTACCGCCGTGTATTCTTGTACGTGAAATATTTGTACATGCGGCCTTTGAATGTCCTGTTGAACCTTTCCACCACGGAAGCCTTCGTCTCGTTGTAGGTGTGAAAGAAGAAGACCTTCTGTTTCTTGAGAAAGGCTTGGAAGGGACGGTTGAGGAATTCTGTGCCTTTGTCGGTTTGCAAATACACGGGTTTGCGCCCGGTCTTGAAGATGTCCTTGAACGCCGCTATGAGATTCGCCCCTGTTTTCGTGCGGATGGGTACCACCCACGCATACTTAGACAGAATATCGATGCACGTCAAGATATACCGATTCCCATCGTTGTGTTTGGCAAACGCACTCATATCGACCAAATTCGCCTGCCATTGGGCATCAATACCACCCACGATGACCCGGTTCCGTAGAAAATGACGGCGGGCAGCTCGATGTAAGGTATAGGTGTCTTGTTGTTTTAACCAATGTCGGACTTGGGCACGTTGTATGCCCTGGGGTTTGGCCGCTCGATAGAGAGCCGACAATGCACTATAGGCCGCCGGACTGTCGGGACTGTAGTATAAGTTATCCAACACCTTCTCCCAGCGCTTCATGGTGACAAAATGATGATGGACCCGGAGAGTATCGTTTATTTATAACGAGGTGTCATGTTCGGGTTCTACCACCGTTGTGTTGGTTGACTGAGTGTAGCCGGGTAATCAATGGCATCGTCGTCTGGCTCCGCCGCCGCTTCATTGCTAGAAATTTGTTCATTGGGTTCAGCCAGCGCGTCCTCAATAGCGCGAGACCACCCCAACTGAACAGCTGACCGCTCGTCCGGTGTAAACAGCTGGTCCACAATAGGCACCACTTTCTAGAAGGCTGTCCACAGATGGGGGTCTAGGGTGAAGCCTCGCGTAGGGTCTTGGTAACGCCCCAGGCGTGCGAAGAAGGATCCACGGTGTATGTAGATGGCATTGTCTATGTGGATGAGGTTTCCGTCAAGCTCACCGCTCAACACCCGTTTAAATTTGGTCCAGCCGTCACGGTGTAGGGTAACCGTATTCAATGTGGACTCTGGACCCGACCCACAGACATCCCGGTGTTCCACGAGGGTGACTATCTTCATAGACGTGTAACCCCACCTCAGGAGTAAGGGGCAGGATGGCTCGTATGACTGGTGACATGGTTGACGAAATGCTGATGGGTGAATGACGTACACTTTGACTGGCCCTCGTATTTATGGCCCAGGTGCCCTCGTTGCCCCTGGTGGCAAAAACTTGGGGGAGATAACTCCAGGTTGTCACGTGACCTTTTGACCTTGGTGTGACTTTTTGACCCGGATGTGACGTCATATTGACGTCATAGGCGAAAAGCAACGTATGACCTTGGGACTACTTTTTCTATAACCCGACCGCATCACCGCCGGACTACTTTCTGACCGCCAGACCGCGGAAGAACACATGTCACGTGACCGGAAGTAACCTTTGACCCGGATTTGACCTTTGACCTCTGTGACGTCATCTCCGCAGCGCCCCCTGGCGGAAGTAGGTCAATAATACCGAATTGGTCCTTTTACTACTACTCAGGATTTACTGATGGATGGTTCGCCTTCACTTCAAAAGGGCACAGGGGGTTCGCTGTATGGGAAAAGGGGCAAATAGGGGGTTCGCTTCAGTTTAAAAAGGGCATTTATATGAGAAAAATATATAATATTTCGAAGAGGGGGGTTCGCCCGAACCCAGAAAACCCGCCTTGGCTACGGAAAAAACGTGTCACTGTCTTTCTGACACGGCGTGTAATGTTCGAGTCTTGGATTATGAAGATGGATATGGCCGGAAAGATATTTTCCGAAACGTTTTTAATGTTTTTTGTTTTTGTTTTTTTTTTTTTAATAACCCTGCACTTTTATGTTTTCAAAACGTATTATCACCTTTTGCAAATGTTATAACCTTTTATGTTTGCTGGGTGTACGTGTGTTTTAGCCTACATTCTCGTCTCGCGAGACTCCCTACTGCGAGAAAGAGTCTCACGCGTAAATGGGAGCCATCCCCCCAAAATTTGGGGGGTGAGTAGGCGGCGTATGATTATCTGGCTTGTCACTGACCTGCTGACTCCGCCGAGTTAGAAGCGAATTGCTAAACATAACGTGGGCTATATAATTGGGAAATGACTCTTTCCGTTTCGGAGCATATCAATCGCGAACAAATTATTGTCGGTATGTATACTTGGCCGTGAAAGCGAGTTATCTAATACAGGAAGTAGTTCGCGGGTAGACACGGCTCGCTTTGAGAATGATATCATGCTGCCTCGCTTTGAGATTGGAGATTCAAAAATGTCACCAGTTTACATGAGAGTCGCTTTGATCTCCCGCGGGTAGACACGGCTCTCTTTGAGAATGTTTTAGCCTACTGACATTTTAAACTCCCGCCAAATTTACATATGCAAGGGAGGCAACCGTCAAAAACAGCTAAACGAAAGAACGCAAATTTGGTGACGTACACAACACCTTTTCCACAAGCAGACAGCACAGTTCTGAGGACAGAACTTTGGAAAGTCTTTGACTTTACAATGCAGGCGCCCCGTTGTATACTGGCATATCGGGGTGTGTTTACAAACTCTGTCTTCAAGACCAATTCAACATGCTGCTTTTCAAATGGTGAGACAAAAAGCAGATGTCACTTTCCAAGTACGGCGTTACTAGCCGCAGCAATAACAACAACAACAGATCCTGCAAATTATGCAGCCAATTTATTAGCTAAGATTCATAGCGTCTCCCTTCCCTCACCGCTATGCCGACGACAGATACATTTCCCTGGTGGTAACTCGAACATCTCCATGGCGCACTTATTATTACCTTTGCGCCCTATTGGACCTTCATTAACTTGAGAAAATGGACCGCCATGAATAAAAATACAGAAATGGCAGACTAAATGGCCATTCGTCGGTCAAAAATTAATTACAGACGTTAAAATTATCCCTATGGAGCCTCAAAATCACCTGAAATCGAGGGTCAAGAAGATGGGCATTTCCGTCATAATAGACTCCGTGTATACAGGGGATGATGATCACAACATCAATTATGGTATTTTTATTCATGGCGGCCCCTTTTATCAAGATAATGAAGGTCCAATAGGGCGCAAAGGTAATAATAAGTGCGCCATGGAGATGTTCGAGTTACCACCAGGGAAATGTATTTGTCGTCGGCATAGCGGTGAGGGAAGGGAGACGCTATGAATCTTAGCTATCAATTTATCTAATGAGAACGTTTGTCAGGTCTTTTTTTTTTTTTGTGTGAAATAAAAATTGTTGTTTTGTGAAACTGGTACAATTATAATATTTGTTCAAGATATATGCATTAAATAACCATTGAGCATGCCTATGAAATCATTATTTATATTCTGTACGGCTGTCGGATTAGTTATCGCACAGATCAACGGCCCAGGGGACCGTTGCACGAACTGTGCGTACGCCTAAGTCCGTGCGTAAGTCATACTTAGCGTGAGCGTAGCTACGCCGACCCGTGTCACAAAGCCTTTAAATTTACGCAAAGCCGTAAGTTATTGCGTAACTTTAAGTCTGCTCGAGAGTATGCTTAGCATGAGCACAACTTCGCTTGCATGTAACGATGCCTGTAGTAGATTAATGTAATGACGTCAAATTTTATGTATCTTATAAAATGTACAATACTTTTGGAGTTAGAAAATGGTCGTTCTTTTACTTTTTCTCTCCCTAGCATACGATCTCTCAAAGACAATGTGCAGTATTTCGCACCTCCTTTCACAAAAGAGCGAATACAAGAGTTACGATCCTTAGCCTCAAACGCAGATTGCTCTGACATGTAATTATCGAGGTTAAATATTTACAAAGTCCATTGTAGGCTATGATTATAGCACACTGGTCAAAACTTTGTATCCAATACTAATTAAACATAAATTCCAAGTGATATTTATTGCAGAGGTGAAAATCTGAAACTTGCGCATTGCGTGAATGTTGATGTAATTCGTGAAACGCGTGTAGAGCCAGGCGTAGTGTGAGCGCAACGCAGGTGTTAGTCCTTACGTCGATCGTAACTTACGCAAGTTTCGTGCAATGATCCCCTGATCAATTATCGGACACGCATCTCGTGCGCATGTGTTATGCTCGTCATGACAACACAATAAGATGTCAGAACAAAGGGGGGGGGGGGTTATTTCTAATGGCTATGCAAAGTATAGAATTATAAGTACTGACGAAAGTCTACAAATTTAAATTTAACAGTTTTGTTTTCATCAAAATTCGAAATTCTTCATGTTTTGGCGGAGTACGAAATTCTACCTACCCCCTTGTCTTTCCGATGTCACTCCAAAGTACTGTACGTGTACAAATTGAACAATAATCTTTCTTTCATGTCAGAACTTCCACTAACGATTCCCATGCACAATTCTTGAAAATATATTGTACTTCAACGTGAAATCTTTGTTCGTGATGGGTGTCCGATAACTGGTATTGTCCTTGGTGAGAACTGAACTGAAAAGTCGAGTTAAAAATAGCCCCCGCAGGAGGGAGTGACGTCATCAGTGAAATTTATAATGGAAGAAAGGTGATGAGCTCAGCATTCATCGTGTTAGTTTCCGTGTCATGTCGAGAAATACTTTTTTTTTATGTTCCAGAAAAACCTTCAAAAATGCATGACAATAAATCGGACAGCCGTAGCACTACTCAAACAGTTAAATGGGGATAGTTCACACCAGTGTGATCAGTAATGGCGCATGCCCACTGCAGTGGAAAATGACCCTAATATTCAATATATTCAATATTCAACTTTATTGTATAAAAACAATTTACATGTCCATTAACACATGATTAAGGACTTGATACAAGAACACTCCAACAACTTGCAAGATATGAACATGATCAGGCAGATAAAATCAAGAGAGTAGTGATAACAATAGCTTGTGGCTCTGAAGAGCTTGATATAGATCCATACGAAACCCGGTTCAACATGGCTAGGCCCTATATCCTGTATATACAACGTTAAGTGCCTTATCCTGTCTATAAGTACACTATCACAGAAAATAATAATTTGAGAAAATATATTTGAAAGAGGATATCACACAAGCACAATTAAATTTAGCATTTTCTTAGTTGGAACGCATTGTATATGAAGCATGCCACTATTGTAGCAACATCATTAGGGGGATCGAGCATGAGATTGAGAAGCTCATCCAAGGTGTAATCAATAACAGTATGATTAACTTCAACAATAGTCTGAAGCATCTGTCTCCTTAAGGAATTATGCTGGGTACATTCCACAAGGAAGAGCTCTTTGTCCTCCACAACATCCAAGGTACCATGTTTGCAGATTCCCTCCGCAACAGGCGTTTCAATTTTTGTATAACGACCCCTTTCAATTTTTAAAGGATGGGTTCTAACGTGGAGCTGTGTTAAAGACTTCCTGAACTTTAGATTATTCACTGTACTGAAACTCGGGCTTCGCCTTAATAGTACCATATGTTCTAAGTTTACAGGAGTTCTTTGGTAAAGTACTTTCAGTGTACCTATTATTAAACTGTTCTGTTAATTTGTCTGTTATGTTTTGTGTGTGAATCACGCCCTCTCAGCACCCAACTGCATGTTATTTTCCTTGGTTGGACAGCATTGTACTGGGCTGTCTAAAAAGTAAGCACAGGAAACGACCCCTCTCAAGAAATTCTGCCTCCCATGAAAATACACCATCAAGACATTTGGACGAGAAAATTATGCTGGATAGAAATGGATAACTCCAAAACTTGTACTAGCTGTGGTCTTTCTGGTATAAATTACAAAAAAGGTCCATCTTCCTTCATCGCAGCTACAAATCCCATCATTAACATTTCAGACAATTCAGTGCACATTTTCATCAGTTTGAGGAATGATACGCCACAGGGGTTTTTCTAGACACTTTTTTCATCGTGGTAACGACGATGAAAAACAATTACAAATTGAGTTTTTGCAAAATTTTGTAAATTGAGTTTTATTGCCGAAAATTGAGTTTTCTAAAATTTTGAGAATTTACGCGAAAAATTGAGTTTCTACGAAATAAATTGAGTTTCTGAGAAATCTAAACTGAGTTTCGTCGTCTGTTATCCCGTCCCCCTCCCCCAAAACCCCCGTGAGAAAGAAGAAAAAAAACGTGTGACCAGCCACGCCACTCGAGTCGAGATAAGCACTCAGGATTTGTAACTGATGTGCAGACAGATAACTTGTGTACCTTTATTATTCAATCGTATAGCTCCGATAAGGACATTGTCCTGAACGTTTCTCATTTCAAAGCAAATTGTTCGGCGACGTTTTCGACGATCGAACTATCGGACCATTTTGATATTTCAAAGTTACGTCCCCTCTTTTTAGTCCACTCGGGAACCACTGCTGTCATACTGCTGTGGCTTCCCTTACAAAAAAATCTTATAGGATCCTATAAGATAAAATCGTATAGGATCCTATAAGATTTTGGCCCAAAATCCTATAACTGTTCTCATTTCAGTCGTATAGGTCCGATAAAGACATTGTCCTGAACGTTTCTCATTTCAAAGCAAATTGTTCGGCGACGTTTTCGACGATCGAACTATCGAACCATTTTGATATTTCAAAGTTACGTCCCCTCTTTTTAGTCCACTCGGGAACCACTGCTGTCATACTGCTGTGGCTTCCCTTACAAAAAAATCTTATAGGATCCTATAAGATAAAATCGTATAGGATCCTATAAGATTTTGGCCCAAAATCCTATAAGATTTTTTAATAGGATCCTATAAGATTAAAATCCTATAAGACTGGAATCCTATAAGATTGAAATCCTATAGGATTTTTTAATAGGATCCTAATAATCAGGATCCTATAAGATTTAAATCCTATAAGATTGAAATCCTATAGGATTTTTTAATAGGATAAAAATCGTGTAGGATTTTTTAATAGGATCCTATAAAATTTAGTTATGGAATGGATTCTTAGAAATCTACAGGATATAAAAGTTTCTATAGGAATATTTGGATGAGTGATATAGGTCATCTTTTATAGTAACTCCATGAAATACAAAATGCCCCTGTGCTGTAAAATAGTAAATACATCAGAAAATGTATTAGCATAAACATTGCTTGTTTTGGATGTAGCACAGCTATGTTAAAGATAATCTGGTAAATAACTAACGCATAGAAAGAAGAACAAACAAATACATATAATAAATATTTCTTTATTATGTACATGTGCACTTTTGAGATATAAATGGAGGAACATATGAGGACATCATAATCTCTCCATCAGTTTTCCGTACAATTTCTGCTCGCCATTGAGTTTCGACTTCATTGCTTCCCGAATGACTTTCACGGAACTTGGGAATTTCTTCAGGCAGTAGTCTGTAAGAGAATGAAATAATTTGCAGTTAGCCACTGAATATCAATATATTCAATCACAACATTTCAAAGTATAAGCTATCAAAAACATGGTCATTGAACTTGGGATTAATTATCAGATGTTTGGAATATTTATGAAGAAAAGTTTTTACCTTGGATGGCTTGATCTTTTCTTGGTCAATTGCAGGCTTAGCCTCTACCTCTCTTGTCGCATTGGGTTTCATCCCTGTCAAAGTATGGGAGGCCATTTCATTCCTCATGAACAATGCACTCATTAGGTCCATGGCCATCTTTCTCGGATGAAATAAAAGATACAAAATGTGTACTGACAATTGGATTGATAATATTCAGTCAGAATGTTAATAGTCATAAATTGCAGAATCATGTTGACAAAGGATCAAATCTCATTGAATTATTATTTACTAAGATTAATTACATTAAATGATTATTTACAAGTGATCGCTTGTTAACCATTAAAAGTCAGTTAAAATCTTACCAGTAAATATAGATGAGACAATTAATGAGAAATCTTCTCAATGGTCAAAATAATTAATTATTTGATAATAGCCTAGGGATTTAGCTGAATAGTCATGATAGTTGAATTTATACTTACATCATCTGACTCGTCATAAACAGGTGCCACTGAAAGGTTTCCTTGTCGCTGCTTTTTACCCCTCGGTATTGTCGTCGTCATGTACGTCTGTCCGTCTGTCCGTCTCCGTCTGTCCGTCACACCTTTCTCGTTACCAAGATATCTTCAGAACGACTTACCCTAGGCACACCAAACTTGCAGTGCACATCCGTATGCTTGTGACCCAGAACCCTATTGAATCTGGACCTGATTGGTTAGAAACTTTGGCGGCCATCTTTAATTTATGCGAAACCATCACAGCTTTCTTGTTACCAAGATATCTTTAGAACGACTTACCCTAGGTACCCCAAACTTGCACTGCACATCCATATGCTCATGACCCAGAACCCTATTGAATCTGGACCTGATTGGTTGGAAACTTTGGCGGCCATATTTAATTTATGCGAAATCATTAATCTTGTGTATCTTAGGTACCATTTCTCTGTTCAGTGTGAAACTTGGTATAGATCATCGATGCATCAAGAAACTTCAAAGGAATGACCAAACCAGTTTCCCTGATTCGGTGAAAACCTTGGCGGCCATCTTTAATTTATGCAAAATCTTCAATGATATATATCTCTGATACCATTCAAGTGTTCTATACGAAACTTGGTATACAGCATCGATGTATCAAGAGATCTGCAATGTATAGCCACATCAGTTCCTCTGAGTGGCGGGAAGGATGGGCGGCCATCTTTAATTTATGCAAAATCATTAATGATCTCTATCTCTGATACTGTTCGAGTGCTCGATGTAAAATTTGGTATATATCATCGAAGCATCAATAGACTTACGATAAATGACAGTTCTGGCGTTTCTGATTGGGCGGAACCTTGGCGGCCATCTTTAATTTATGCAAAATCTTCAATGATATATATCTTTGATACCATTTCAGTGTTCTATATGAAACTTGGTATCCAGCATCGATGTATCAAGAGACTTGCAATGAATAACCACATCGGTTCCTCTGAGTGGCGGGAAGGATGGGCGGCCATCTTTAATTTATGCGAAATCATTAATGATCTATATCTCTGATACGGTTCAAGTGCTCAATGTAAAATTTGGTATACATCATCGATGTATCAATAGACAGTTCTGGTTTTTCTGCTTGGGCGGAAACCTTGGTGGCCATCTTTAATTTATGCAAAATCTTTAATGATGTTTATCTTTGATACCATTTCAGTGTTCTATATGAAACTTGGTATACAGAATCTATGTATCAAGAGACTTGCAATGAATAACCACATCAGTTTCTCTGAGTGGTGGGAAGGATGGGCAGCCATCTTTCATTTATGTGAAATCATTAGGGATCTCTATCTCAGATAATTTTCAAATGTTCGATGTAAAATTTGGTATACATCGTCGATGCATCAACAGACCTATGTAATGAATACCGGTTTCTCTGATTGGACGGAAACGTTTGAGGCCATAATCTGTATATTTGTTACTTGACTGCTTGGTGTTCCTGAAGTCTTGTTTTAAATTGAATACATTATGAATGGCTGGCGCCCAGAGCTGAGGGGTTTTCAGATGCGCAGCTTCGTATTTAACTTCTCAAGGATGTTGTTTGGCTCATTCTTCTGGGCATCACAAACTGTCTTGCTCATCTTCTTTGTAGGCTCTCTGATCTCCTGTGGGGAAAACAATTATTACCATATCATATCGCGATTTATTTCGAAAATAAACTCAACAATTTTCAAATCAATTGTGTACTAACTTTAAATATTGAAATAAGCAATGTGAAAATGCAATGCAATGCGTAACCAAACAACCTGGAAATTCTAATAAATGACATTTGACTTCGTTCAGATAATGTGTATGAAAGAATGTACAGTACATGATAACCCCCCCCCACCATCACAATTGAAAAGTACATAAATGGGGTACAACACGTATATTAAAGTTTAGGCAACAATACCAATTTACGTTTATATTGATATGTAAGAGGAATACGATGGAGTGTTGAATGGAGTGAACAATGGACGATACTAACCACAATTTGTAGCATCATATAGTTCAGCCTTTAGCTCAACAAATTAAAGCATCCCAAGTTCGGGTTGTCGGGAATAGTATACACCACTGGTACATTAGGCCTACCCGGAACTGGGCAAAGCTGTGTTGTAAGTGTATTTGTATTCCTTCGCCAGAGTCCACAGTGAAGCTGTGAACATCATAATGAAAACATCATTGATAAACTGTTCATTATGGTGGCAGGGTTAGATGCAGGATTTTCACCAAAGTCCTTGTTTGAAAATAGCTTTGTCGTTATTTGAAAAAACTGTAATTTTGCAAAATGGCTAATATCACTCAAATGGTGTTGAACATGCCAAAACATTGTCAGTTTGTGTTCTTTGAGTGTTTTACACAAACTACTGTGCCTTTTGCCCCTGATATTCACTTTAATCTATGAGTTTTCTAAAATAAAGTCATTTGATTTTGTGGAAAAATGGTCATTTGATTTTATAGTTGTGTCCTTTTTAAGGACGCAGTGAGACCCTGTATCTAACTCTGGGTGGGGTGAGGAGAGATGCAATTTGACAGGACAGGAAGCTCAGACTGTGAAACCGACAGTATGAAATAAAAGCCAGGACTTGAAAGAATCACAAATCAACTGTTATCAATTCATTCATATGTTATGCCAATTTTTTCATGTAAACATCTGAAATGGCTTGACTATTGAAGGTAGAAGGTATACCAGTACAGGAAATGACACAATGAGATTGTAAAAACACCCCCTTCTGGGTTTCTCACATTGAACTGTGCAAAGAGTCACCCAGCATGGTTAATCCCTTACACAATGGACCACTAAGACAAACTGGTCTATTCTTGTGAGGTTGACCGGTTATTTTAATTAACAAAATATACATGTCTGTTCAGCTATTGAAATATATGTTAGACAGCATTTTATATCTAAGGTTAATTACACCGGGCTTAATAAAAGTACATGCCTAACTATCCTACCCATGAGATTAGAGAAAATGAGAAAATCAACCAACAAGCCCTTTCTTTCATAAATCGGTGAGATAAATAAATCTTTCCAAGGCAGTATAATGTTTTGGTTGTTGTATTTACAGTGTAATATACAAACCTGACAAAGTTACTTATATAACTAAAATATATTTTAAACTAGTCCAAAATATTCCAGACTTAACAAATGGAAACTTTAGAATGCTATTTTAGCCTACAAGTTGCAAAAGGTACTTACCATCAATCTGAGTCCGTTCCATCAGCCATATATAATCGGAGATATGACTTTTACTGTCCTCAAATCAGTCAGCTATTAATAAAATAACTGCAAAAAAATCTTTCTTGTCTCTGTGCAGCGCCACCTAGTGTGAACAAGCAGAGTTATCTCCCCTCCATTTGAAGTAGAGAGATTTTGTAAATACCATTTAGATTGGGAAACCATTTGAACTGATCAGAAGTTGATTCATTCATGAGAATCTTCAAGTAGTTGAATGATAACAAAACATATTTCATAATGAAATGATGACAATCAAGGTTTAAGGGATGTCTGCTGGTGATTTTTTCTTGGTAGCAGTTTTTGCCAGTTTTGAGTTAGATTAAGCGACAGGGATTTCCTTTAAAAGTCTTCTAGCTGAGAATTTTGTGCAGCAACATTCATCCAATTTGATAAATTTTGAAAGACATTGTGATTGTCTCCAAACACTTAGAATATATGAAAAAGTTAAATACTATTTATGTAATTTTTTTGTGAATAGGATTCAATACCTGGGCTATTCCCTTTGTTTTCTCGGTTATCAAATGGAGCATGGGTCCGTCTTTTTAACAGTGTCAACAGCTAAACAATGCACCGACCTATATTCCTCATATTATACAATTATGAATGCAGCAACACACATTATTCGAAAAGTTAATTACGGACATCCTTAATTCAATTTTAAATAAAACTTTAATTCAAAACAATCAAATATTCAAAACATCATACATTTATTCCAATTTTAATAAATTTCAGATGAAGATTATTAGTGAATTCGATTTGAGTTAGAATATTTAAATTTAGTTTTCAGTGACCTTGCATTTGTTTGGATATCGAACTATGATGGATGGCAATTAGGTTTTTTGTCAAGTTTTATTAGCATTTCCTAAGTGACATTTCAAAATACTTCACAGTCAGATATCAGCATAGCGATAGAATATTCACACAGTATGAAAATAAAATTAATCCTTCAATTCAATTGTAATATAGTATAGCTATTGAAAATATTAATCATGAGTTTGTATTAAATTCAAGTTAAAATTTAAGATGAATTTCATATGAAACTACCAAAATTGATATTTGATGCCTCATGAGCAGCAGATTGGAGATTTGTGGTACAAAATCTCTCTCTCCAACTGCGAGCAGCCAAATATGGAGAACATTACTTGGGTGTTGTGAACTGATATTGAATCGTATATGATCATATAAAATTGCAAATCCTATAAGATCTGGATCATATAGGGTCCAAAATACTACTTGTGTTGTGGTTATTCACAGATCTGTCCTGATTAAGCAAAAACGCATTTTAGATATATTTGTCTTGACTGAAGACCGCATAAACATCACTCTCTAAAAACGTTAAATTAGTTTTTCCCAAGAAGAGTGGAAATTGATCTCACTCAAGTTGAATGAAGTCCAGTATCAAGTTAGGTGGATTTTGCTTATTAAGTCAATAAATCGCTGAAGTGGTGGGCAAAATAATGTTTGGGTGAAATTACATTCAATTACTTCAGTGAAACGCACTTAATTTGTGTGAAATAATTCACTCAAATACTTGATCGGGATCAATTTCCACTCTTCTTAATATCATTAATACAATTGATCCTATGGAGTGTCATATTAAATCCAATAGGATTATTATATTTCTATCCTATTAAATCCAGTAGGATTTTTTAGAATCTTATAGGATTTTTTTTAGAATGTTATAAGACTTTTCAGAATCTTATAGAATTTTTTTTAATCTTATAGGATTTCTTAGAATCTTAGCTCTTAGAATCTTAGCTTCATAACATTACTGACATGTTCATTCACGATGAAAAATTGTCGCGAATTTATTTATTGTAAGTGTCCTACTAAAAAGATAAAAAAATTGAGTTTCCAGACTGCATGCGATGAAAAACCCGAAAAAATTGAGTTTTGTTGTTTATTTTGCGCGCCATAGGCGCGCCGAAAAATTGAGTTTTTCATTTTTTTGAAATTGAGATATATAAAGGAAAAGTGTCTAAAATAACCCCTGCGCCATGCAACCAGTTTTCATTATTCATCTATTTACCTACGGTATACATGTGTATTAGTATTCAGACTGTATACCATTATATTGTATCCCAGGATCATCAGTTATAACAAACTTACCAATCGCTCAATCCAGTATATAGTAATCAGGTTGTATTCCATTATATTGTGTCTTAGAATCATCCGTATATAAGGAAATTTAACAATCGATCCGACAATCCAGGATATACATGTAGTATTTAGATTGTGTTCCTTTATGTAGTATCCTACATGATGGATCAATATAGCCAAATCATGACCAACATATTAATAGATGATTAGTCATGATATGATACATCAAAATTTCTAGGGGAATAGGGAAGGCAGACTCCATGATAATAATGATATGCAAATTTGTGTTCTGAACAGTTTTGCTTTGTACAGGATATTGCACAGCCATTAAAACGAGTACAGAGGATAGGCCGGTTATATCTCCCAGATGTGATATAAGTTCTCAGACATCTCCCACCATTGACTTAGAGAACTACGACGATGCTGTCCAAGGTTACACAGCTAAGGTAGAAGCTGGAGAGCTACGCCATGACAGCCATCAACACTATATTATTGAACAGCTGGAAAACCTGAATAAACAGTTGAAAGGCTATCAACCGTCTACACCAGGATGGCTTGCAAAGGTATCTGCATAACACCAAAATTTAAATACTATGGTATAAATTCTTCTAATAAGTCAATCATCCTAAAATTCAATAGGTCATTCTGAAAAATTTGATCACCCTTTAAATGTGGTAAATCAGCATCAAAATGTAGAAAAACTGCAGGTTCAATGGCAGCTTCCTACATTAATCTTTGAGCAATGCTGCCTTGCCCTGGTGTCAGAGGCACAGGTGCACAGCACGTGGACCACCATGAGCTTTGGGTTGTTCTCATGATCTTTCCCCTAGCTATGTTTATAACATGGAGCGGGATTTGAAACTATTGATGGCGTAAATATGATTATATGGATAAATTATCCCCACCAGTCCAAGAAAGGACCAACAAGCTTACATGTACATTGTATGATAACCCTGGCAACCTCAGGTCAAAAATATACCAGTTATCATCGATAAAAGTGTATTCTGGGTTAAAGACATAGGGAAGCGCACGGAATGATGAACCAGAGCTCAAGCGGCCAGCCAGATGTCAGTGCACCACCCTCTGCCATCGAGATCAGACAGCATTGTCCAGGGATTAACTTGAACTATAGTGGAAATTGCCCATTATTTTTTAGTAGACCTCTCAATGTTCTACTTTCACTTTCAGAAGCTTGGATATGGGAAAACAAAGCCAGCCCCTAAGGGACTGTATCTTCATGGGAGTGTAGGTGGGCAACAATACTTATTATTATACCTCATATCAGAATTGTTCATCTGTATTGGTCTCAACCCAGTGAGTCATATGATATTTCCCAATATAAAATGTATCAGACAAGAAGACTATTACAATTTCTGCAATAGCGCACAATCTTGAGGACAGTTGTCTCCTATCCGCATGCTGTGACACATGGTTGCAAGGGACAGAGCTCGCATTCCAACACATGGCAGCTGAATGAATTTCAAAATTAATGAAATTCTGGGATTTTTTGTGTCCGAAATGTTCTGATACGATCAACATGTACAATAATAAATATGTAGTAAGTTAATCATCTGTTTTTACGACCAAAGATAAAGTTACAGATCAGCCTGGAAACATCAAATTCTCCAGTACGGTAATGCATCATGTCAATATCATGTTGTTCAACTTGTGATATTGTGAGTGCATGATATCATAGGATTGCAAGCCCTTATCTTTTGCTGCCAGTGCATAGAAATGAAATTATATTTTTTAGGGTTAATTGAGAAACATTTGGTATAATAAAACAGTTATTGCACACTGTAGGTTATGACTTCATGATTGTCAGCTCTCGGCTGGCAAAAAAAACAAACTTGTGCTCCTCACTTGTTAATGTAAAATCCTGATGCCACACCTCACAGCATACAATGTCTGTATAACTGGCCCAATATCTGTAGGGGGATTGCGTCACTTGTGGCTGATGAAATTTGTCTGTGTCTATTTTGGTGACAGGTTGTGGGAAGACCATGCTGATGGACATGTTCCACAGTTGTTGCAGAGTGGAGAATAAACAGCGTGTTCACTTCCACAAGTTTATGTTAGATGTTCATCAAAGTTAGTATTCTCATCTTCAGCTCAGGGTTTATGGTAATCCCTCTGATAATTCAATCCCCCCATCAAAATTCAATCACCCCATCAAAATTCAATCACCCCAAAGTTTGGGGACAAAATTCAAATTCTGGTTGCAATAAATCTGATCACCCTCTAAATCATTGAAAGAAACAAAGATATAATGGATTACATCATGTTTAGGCATGATTTTTAACCATTTTGTCAACTTCCTGTTCTGATTGATTCAATCACCCCCAGATTTTATGGTCAGTGGTGAGAAATTTGACTTCCTTTCGTTGTATTATTAGAGGGATTGCCATAGTGAAATACGTCCCTCTCCTGTATCAAGTTTGGTCAGAAATCTCTTGCTAGTTGTTAATCGGTTCATATTGCCATCTAAGAAAATATTTCTTTCATCTGATTAGGATCAATTAACAAGAATTATATCAAATGACTATATTCTCTTAAAGACAATTATTCTAAATGTAAAGGATAAAAATCCCAATCTGCATTTATCACATATTTTATTGCGAGGCTTATGTATGTCTACGTATGTCAAGTCCATGTATGTCTACGACCTGAAAGCAGCCATTTCTTTATGTGGTACAGTGGACCCTCTTTATAACGACAGCAACTAGACATGCTAGAACAGCAAATTCATTATCACAACATTTTTACCTGGAACAAATATGGTCATTATGATGATTGTTAACTGTGTTTCTTTACCCATTTTGTTTCTTTCCTGTTTGTTGCTTAATGTTATTTCCCTATGTATTGATGTTTAAGAGATCCACAAGGTGAAGCAAAATCAGCCCAGACATGTGAACGTGAAGAAGAGTCAGTCGTTCGACCCCATACCACCTGTGGCTCAGGAGATAGCAGCTTACACCTGGCTCCTCTGCTTTGATGAGTTCCAGGTACATTTCATGATTCTAACTTTGCATCTGATTGATTCAATTATGGTAGTTCCAGCAAAAAGTTTTGGTAAGGAGATGTTGGTAGCACTAATCAGTTTTAACCATCACCCTTACAAAGTTGAAAATATCTCACCATTTCTATTGATTCGGAATTATGAAAAGCTTGTTAAAATATTTCTTCATTTATCATCACCTACTCATCAGGGAAGTGGGACAGGGCATCAGTACCTGCCAAAAAGGACGTGAAATGCACGTGAATTTGATGGTCAAATTTTGTGTCCAATAAAGGCAGATGACTGTGCTTTTTACCCCTCGGCCAAAATGGCCTTGGGGGTATTGTCGTCATCATGTTTGTCCATCCATACGTCTCTCTGTCCATGTGTTACCGCATTTTAGGAAAAAACACTGGAGATACAGTGACCAAATTTTGAAATAGTTTTAAGCCAGACACCTATCGAAAATGACTCCCCTTTTCTCATATTTTACAGAGTTATGCCCCTTTACAGACGTATTATTTTCTGATTTTGTGATATATCTGCAAAACTATGTTTTATACAGCTACTACATTTTGGAAACTTGTTTATATAGTTGTATTCTAGAAGCCAACTGAGCATTTAGTCGCCTCTGTCATTATTTTACAGAGTTATGCCCCTTTTGAGTTCAGAAATCTTTGATTTTTTTATATATGCTTGAATGTAACCAGTTATATCTTTACACTGGAGACACATCTCGTCATGGGCTACAGCCGATTTGTCCTTGTATTGTCATAATGTACGTACATCCATCTGGCCATCTATGTTTTCTCACTACCATCATATATGAAGAAGTATGCCAAGGTGCACCTAACTTACATCACACATGCATGTGGTCATGGAACAGAAGCTTATGTATAATCAGTAAGATTGATTCAGTTTTCTAGGTCAAACTGTATAAATTTGTCTGTTAATTATCTGAAGAATGACTTTAACTGGGAGCACCAGACTTACATAACACATGCATGTGATCATGGAACTGAAGTCTATCAAAATGTGACATATTTGTTGGGTCAGTGGGTCAGTGTTGTCCCTTTGTCACCATTAGGATTTTTAACTGCCATAACTCAAGGATCATAAGACTTGCACTAGACACATATTTGGTATTGGGCTATATAGCCAAAATTGGCATATTTGGTATTTGGCTACATAACCAAAATTGGCATTGGAGTATTGGCATACATGTTCCTACAATACATCTAATACAGTTTTGTTGCGACCTCTATTTTCTGGGTCACTAGGTTAAATTGTCAATTCGTCACCAACTGTTTGTTGCCTTCAACTGTTTGTTCTTCAACCAGGGCCCTATTCAAAAATCCACAAGACCAAGGGATTCTCATTGCTTCACATGGTTCATGTTTAATGAACAGTTCAACCTAAGGTACCGGGACTCCAAAAAAATATCCTACCTGGCCATAACTGTTCTCTCAAATACCCCGAACAGGTTTGGATATATGTATTCATGCATTCTATTATCTGTTGTAATTATGGACTTTGTGGTATTACTGGTTGGGAACTGATAATGTTTGAACGTATTCTGGTCGAAATGATTGACAGAAGCTATGTATATAACCATTTGAAATTGAACTTCACATATTTTGTGTTTTTTCTTCAGGTGACTGATATAGCTGATGCTGTGATATTAAAGCGACTGTTCACCGTACTGTTTGACAGTGGTATTGTTGTTGTAGCTACCTCTAACAGACACCCTGATGGTGTGTAGATATCTATGGTAGTAAATATACATTTGGAGTATATAAAGCCAAGTGTTCACTGGAATATATCTTGAATGGCAGAGATGATCTGCACTTGTCCCTAAAGTGTCCATTGATATACATGCACACAAAGGGTTAAGTTTAAATAAGGAATGAGGTAAACAAAAGTTTGGATCACCTAACTAAAAAAATATATCCTATTACATTTTAAGTACATTAACACTTTATTTCCAAAAATCCTTAAACAGTATCGAAAATCATTTATCAGTCCTGAAAATAATTTCTGGTTCCACAAATTATTGGCAAAAAATGGAAGGGGGGGGGGTGGTGGTGCTACATTCCACTGTTGTAGAATACTCATATACATTAAGCATTCTCCATTCTTTTCATTTCATTGACAGATCTTTATAAGAATGGTCTTCAGAGGGGGAACTTTGTACCTTTCATTGGAGTATTGAAGGTCAGTGGCTGAATTAATAGAGCTTTTCTCCACCTGTGATTTTTACCCCTCAGCCTAAATTACCATTGAGATAATTGTCGTCATCATGTGCGTCCTTCTCATGAACTCCATATCTCAAGAATGACTATGCCCAGCAATACCAATCCAGAATTTTAAGCGTTGATTGACCCGTTTATTCTGTGCTTTATTGCTTACAACCATATCTCAAAAGTGGTAGGCCTAGGCACTGTGATCTTACACCAGACATAGCTGGTCATTTGGACTACTGCTAAAATTGGTTTTGGGATATTGTCATCATGTACATCCATCTGGCTGTCTGTCTGTTTTGTTTTTTTTCTTTATCACCATATCTCAAGTATGACAGTGCCTCGGAACCCTAAACTTGGCTCACATTTGCATGTGCTCACAGAATAGAATCTCATTGGGAACGACCCGTTTATTTCGGGTCATCAGATCAAATTATTTCATTAATTGCTTGTTAACACCATTCGTCAAAAATAATAAGGCCATCTGGACTTGTGAAAATATTAAGGCATATCTGATAATGGGGCTACTGCTAAAATCGGCTTTGAGGTATTGCCATCCATGTTCATACTATTGCCTGTCAGTTTTCTCTTTAACACCCTATCCTAAATAAGACTGCCTCAACTTCGATCACACATGTATGCATGGTATTGTGGAAAAGAAGCCTATTGGAAATCATCGTCACCATTTACTTGATGCCACCAATTGCATGATGCTTAATCAATACCCTATTAAATACACCCAGTGCTCACAGTGCTTTGTACAGTTGATGATTTCTTGCTCTCTGACAGATCCACACACCATACAGTTGAGTAGCTGTCTCTTGAAAATGTAAGTAATTCTGATACAATAGCATCTAAATTCAGGTGATATGATAATTGAGATCTGCTTGGGCTCTTCGGATATGTACTACATTATAGGCATATTTTCCAGGGTAAATGCTCATACCCGAAATTTCACCATTGTGTAATTGTAGCACCATTGTAACGTGTTGTCACTAGATTCTGGTGTGGACTACAGGTTGCAGACACTTCCAGCTGAGGGTCGAATCTTCCTAAAGTAAGATTTGTCAATTTTAATTATTTCAGTACGATTTCATCACAGACCCTTTTTATCCCTCAGCCCATAGGGCTGTGGGGTCTTGTCGTTGCCATGTACGTAAGTCCGCCCGTCCGTCCGTCCTAGCGTCCGTCCGTCAACATGTTCTTGTCCGCTGAATATCTGCAGCTCTATGAAGTCGGGCCTGACCAAACTTTGGTGAGAGCTTCCTGAATGTTGACTGATGAAATGATTAGATTTTCAGATAGCTATGATGATTTCATGATTTTTTAATTTTTTTAAAATTATTTATTGATGGCTCAGCTTTTGCACTGTTATCTATGCCCATCAACATGTTCTTGTCCGCTGAATATCTGCAGATCTATCAAGTCGGGCCTGACAAAACTTTGGTGAGAGCTTCCTGAATGTTGACTGATGAAATGATTAGATTTTCAGATGGCTAGGATGATTTCATGATTTTTTATTTTTTTTTATTATTATTTATTGATGGCTTAGCTTTTGCACTGTTATCTATGCCCATCGGAAACCCTTGGTTGCATGTTTCATTGTGAATTTTGAAGGTTCCCTGATACAAGAAAGCCTGGTCCATTCAAGATTCTCATTGAATGAAGGACAACATTTTTCTTTAATTTTGCTATTAAATCATTCTATTCTACATCATATGATTTATCCTAAAACTTTTGCATGAACCATATTTGTGTCCACACATTTAACTGGTACAACATAATGCTTCAATTTTTGTCACCAAACATGTTACTGTACCTTGGAAATTATTTAAAACGAGTGATTAGGAGAACCCATTTTTAGCCTGACTCTGGGCAATTTTGAACCAGTTTGCATACCTGGAGCTTATGCCCCCCCCCCCCAAATAATGATAAGGGTGGGCCTGTGTCAATCAGTGTGTTTACTTGTTATCACACTTGTGCAATGCATAAATTGCCACTGATAAAGCTACACTTTTTTGCATGCTGTAATCCCAGCACATCACTCACGTGAAACCGAAGTCTGTTATCCAGGGTTTTTTTGCAGGTTCCGATCCCAAACTCCCAGTTCCTTTTCGTAATTCATTATTGAGGGTCCAATTTTTTTAAGTGAATTTCGGCGCAAAGAGCCTGTGATCAATCACAAAACAGAGGTTTATTAACATGAAATTCAATACCCAGCTATGCAATCGGATCGATATTGAGGCTCCCAGAAACTTTTTCTAGGAGTATTTCCTTCAGAAATCCTTTCAAATTGAACAACAACAACACTTTCGTGTTTTTGTTTCATTTGAGTTTTGGGCACCCATATGTTTTCCGAAACTAAATTGGCTCTAGATGCAACCCTGATCCTACTTGACTAAAAAAAAAACAGGCTGAGGGGTCCACGCACCTTTTAGGTGCTTGCCTGCAATTCATGTTTTTTGACCAATTGATAGGCCACATAATAGGCTTATTTTGTTCTCTGGCCGTGGTAATTTAAAAGAAACACCTTGAACTTGTTGATTTGGAGATTCTGTCGTTATATGGTGTTCAACTTCATTTTGTAATGGGAGATAAATCAGCCGTTACCTCCCTTGATATGGTTATTGTCACAATTTAGCAAGGGAGGTAACTTGAATTCTCCCCCTTGATAGAGTTTCCCCAGATGTTTTAACTATGTTACAATTTGTAGAACATCAGATCCCGACTGCGAGGAACAATTGGAGAGAATTTTCACAGAACTGGCTGCAGAAGAGAATGATGGTCAGTTGATTTTACTGTTAAAATGATCAAATTCGTGACTTCTAAATCCTAACTTAGCTGGTAAGATTGCCATGTATGTATTTGTATATGACAGACCTTTGTAATCACAAAACATGTATTTCTAGACAATAATGATTTTTTGAAGAGTTTTGATGAGTACCATATCCACAGATATGTTCAGATCTTTGTTAGATGTCACAAATTAATAGACTAGTATGGTCAATTTATCCTACATGTGGGCATTTTTTTTTTTTATTCAAACTTCTCGAAACTTGTGCCTCCTATGAGAAATAAACTCACGGATTCATAGACTTAGCTTATTTCCGGGCTGATAGTGGAGCCTAATCTTTTTTTCTAGAAACTCAATTCCCGTGACATAAACTGAATTTTCCCTGAAATTATGCAGAAATTCCAATATTTCCCCGAAGGATTTGTTAAAACACTCATTTTTACCCAAAATCATGCAGAAAACCTAATATTTTGACCGAATTTTTGTTTGAAATAAACTTTTTTAAATCCCCAGGCGCCGTGATGAAACTCAATATTGATGGCAAAACTCAATTTTGCTACAAAATGGTCCTAAAGCTGTTTGTGTCTATGAATCTCTGAAACTACAATGTTGTCAACTATAGCTCTTGGTTGAAGGCTTTTTGGGCAGTACATACCAGCTAGGGGCAATGGTCTCCATTGTTTTTTAAACCCTGGATAGGCCACTGGTCTCTCCCCGAAAATGACCAGAAATTTTAATTTGAACACCATCATGTGCTTCCATGCATACATTCAGTAATCTTGATCTTGTGTGTTTGTTGTCACAGTGGTGCGAGCTCGTGATCTCGAGGTCTTGGGGAGGAAGCTGAAATTGCCAAAAACCTGTGGAAGATTGGTAGATTGTGATTTTGCAGATCTTTGTTCTCGGGTAAGATTATGTGAGACTCAACAAAAAATTGGGAATTTGGGGGGGGGTGGGGAGGGTCCACCGACCTTTTTGTGCCAAGCGATCGATAATGTGTAATTTTTTTGAATATTTTTAACGGACATCAAACCTGTGAATTAAATTTCCTGCCTCATCTGAGTTCTAAGCCTAGTTATAGTATTTAGTTCTAATATGGTGTTCATATTACCCTGTCTTGTCATCTACTAAGATGGTATTTATCCCTGACAGCCCCTGGGAGCAGTAGACTACCTGACCATCAGTCGAGAGTTTGACACTGTCATACTGAGGAACATCCCGGCCATGTCCCTGAGCAGGAGAACAGAAGCCAGAAGATTTATCACCCTTATTGACACTCTTTATGATAATAAGGTAATATTGGTAGAGCTGGTTCCCCCAAGTATAAAGGCTGTTTCTTGCCAATTTGATAGATTTTTTTAGAATATCCGGTGATATTGGTCATGGAGAAAATTGGAAGAACATTCAACCAGTCACAGGGTTCCTGTAAATGGTCCATTCCTTTGCTTTCACTGTGCTACATGTACATCCTTGCTCATGATAAACTTACTCACATTATGCTAATCCCTCTAATAATTCAATCCCCCTATCAAAGTTCAATCACTCACAATTTTGGGGACAAAATTCAATCAGTGGTTGTAATAAATTTGATCGCCCTATAAAATCATTGAAATTGCAAAGAAATATTTGATTTTCTACAACATTTTGAACTAATTTGTCAACAACCTGCTCTAATAAATTTGATCACCCCCAGATTTTATGGAGGGATATTTCACTTCCTGTGAATGAATTATTAGAAGGATTACCATAGTATTTTCAGTTTTTTAATTCACCATTGACAAAATTACTGATAAAGAGCGGACATTCACCCATCCATGCTGCATTCCCCATAGCTGGTGAAACTTCTGTAGAGAAAGAGCAGTTTTAAACTTCATCCATTTCTGTTTGTAGTTAAGACTAGTATGTTCATCTGACGTTGAGACGTCTCAGCTGTTCGCTGTGGGAGAAATCAGCTACCAAAACCTGGAGGCCAATCGAGCCCTAATGGATGACCTGGGAATAGCAGCAGTGAGTACCTCTACATGACTAATATAATATAAAATACCCCTAATCAATGAAAACTGAGGTATGCAGTGATTTTGAGCAAACATAATATTTTAGCTATCTCAAGATTGCTGCAAATGATATCCATGCAATGTTGAATTCATATAAATTTCTCCAATAAACTCCGAGGTTTGAAAGTGCATCCGTGAAGTATTAGGTCCGGAGCATGGTAGAGGGGTGGGGAATTTGTCCCATGTAACTTAAATTCAGCATCAAAGAGGGAGGGATCAATTCTTGTGTTATGAAGCATTCCATGTATGCACTGATGCAGACCGGCTACCACCTCCCCTCACCACCTCAGTCCACGACCCCAACCCACCACCTCATCCCTAACTTCACATCTGAGGCGGCATTCAGATCACCGAAGTTAAACAAAAACCGTTAAGCTCGGTCAATACTTGGATGGGTGACCGGGTGCTGTACTGGCTGAGCTGATCAGTGTCCAGGGTAATAGGAACTGTGAGCACTCTCGTGGTCTGGCACATATAGGCACCGTCATGATAGGATTGAAACAAGGTTGAAAATGATGCTAAACCCTACTACTCACTCACTCCAGGTACACATGTAGTATACAAACACTGAATTGCTACTTTTAACCACCCTCCCCACCCACCCCCTCCCTTCCACCCCCAAAATACCTGCGTTTTGAGAGTTTGTAAGTATATAAATATCCTCCTGCCATATATTGATCCTGCTTTTCCACCTACGACAATCACCCTATTAAAATTCAAGCACCCCTTATTTTGTGGACAAACTTCGATCATTCAATCATGATTCATTCAGATAATGTAAAGTCTGCATGATATGTATAAATTTGTCAACTTCCTTTTAAATTAAATTTGATCACCCTCCGATTTTATTGGAAGATTCACCGGTAATTGTAATATTTTCAGTCACAAGCCCAAGCTAATGTCTTCACGGGAGAAGAGGAACTGTTCATGTTTGAGAGAACCAGATCACGACTACGAGAAATGCAGACCGAAGAATACTGGAAACTAAGGGCAACCATCAAACAACATTTATGACAATATCTTATTATTAGTAAATCATTATTTCAGCTGTATTTATTTTAACCAGTCTTTATCTGTATATAATGCATTTATTAATATTATGTTTATTTTATGTGTGACAGAGGTTTGTTTTGTGTGCGCCTGTGACTAATGTTATTTATGGTGAATGTCCTGTTTCAGAATAAGTGTCCGGTTACACTGGTCAAAAAAAAACAACCCAAAAACCCCAACAGTTCTTCTATTTTAACAAAGTTTTAATGGCAATGGAATGTTCATAATTCAATGATCTGCAGGTTGACCAGACTGGTTTTAGTCTCTGCAGCTTAGGGCAGCATGGTTTACCATACCATGTTTGTCTGGCACAGGAGGTAGATTAAAGTGCCAAACAAATTAGGCTCTCTGACGATCCATTTTGATGTGTCTGTAGAGCCTAATTTTCAAAATTCGAAATTTTTTGTAGTTTTGGTTAGGTTTTTGTCAGGGTTAGGTTTTTGCTAGGGTATGTTTGTTTGGGTCATCGTCGCCGTGTGACCAATAAGGTTAGGTGCGACGTTAAACTTCAAACAACCAACCACCTAGTGTAGTTTTTATGCGGAAATGAAGTGGAGTAACTCTGCCATAAGATTTCTTGAAACAGAGCCTGGATGCAACATTGCAAGGGATGTAACTTTGCAAGGAAAAATAGACCATACACTGTCACCAATGAAAACTGTGATCCTTGCTCCCCAAGGCTATGGTGCTATATACATGTATGCATTGTTGAGAGTTGAACTGTATTTGGAGACAAACCAGGTGATATGCAGTATTGTTGGCTGTACTGTTACATAATAATAGACATTGTGGGTACAGGCATGTTGACTTCATTATATGAAACAGGTGCGTGTTGGGCAGCATTTTTATCTCTGAAAGGGGCAAACCAGTGTTTGTTGTCCAATGAGTGACCAGTAATAACCAGTAAATTATTAATGATGAATGTTGAAAGCATTTGAAATGTATTAAAAACCAGAATCTGTTTACACAGAAGAATAGCTACAGTGTTTGGAAGGATGTGGGGAATGTCCCAAGTGACTCCCAACACGAGAGGTGATAACTAAAATGGCGAGGTCCCGGTATCCTAGAATAATCCTGCTTTCACACTCTGATTCCACACTCAAAATCTGGGTCGCCTTGAGTGGTACGCTATTTATTATATGGGGGAAAAAGGTTTTGAACTGGCCAAATAGGTCATTTTGCTTAATATATATGAATTATCCTATTTGAAGATATGAGTAATGTGCTTATACATTAATACAAATGTTTCGTGTTGTATGGTTTGTATTTACTAGAGCGGACAAATCTTTTTCTTCCCCATTTTATTTATAGCGTCAGAGAATGTTAACAAATTCATTGAAGCATGAAACTTGTGGTATCCTAGGATATTGGGAGCTCGCCATTATTCCCTCATGTTATGTATAATGACTGCTTTGGTCAGATCATTGTAGTTTTTCAGCTTGAACATTTGTAGAGAGTGATATGTCCGATCATTCCACCTAGGAGATTATACTTCTAATGTAGTTTTATCGTAACTTATAGACAGTTTTTTATCCACTTTATTTCACTCAGGGTTAGTTCATTCGAGCTAGTTTATAATTTACACCCAGGATCATACTGCAAAATTTTGAGGAATTATGTCCTGCTGATCGAGATTCTTCAGCTGTTGAGGGTTTTCAAGTCTATGGACGTATGTTGCAAAATCAGTATTCTTTCTCTACTCGAGTAGATAAAATAAAAGATGTCCTGAAAATATTTGTCTTCATTTCATATTCTGATATAGTACATGTATCCATTTCATCCCCAGCTCTAAGAATAACCAGTGGCTGATTGCTCCATGATTTACTGGATATCCAACTGTTGACACAACATGGCCAGTCAACCAACCAGCCAAATATTGTCAATATATTGGACAGTTTGTTTGCTTCACCACCAGTCTCGTGAAATTGCATTGTTTCATGGGTACCTCAATACATTGCAATATGGTTTAAATGGACAACACACTTCTTTACTTTCCTGAGGGATTGATGGAGCACAACTAAAGATACCAGTTTTCATTTTGGTATGATCAGGTATACTGAAGGATGAAAGGACTGCCAAATTTAAGATCCTTTCGGCAATAGTCCGAGGGGATTAAACAAATAAACAAGAATTTGGGTGACAATTCAATGATTTTAATGACAATTTGTGGATGATCATACACGTATGAAATATGCAAATATTCTACAAATGACTGACATAAAAAAATTACAAATGGTCCATGACTGCAGAATAAGGATTATCGTTCCATTTGGCCATGTTCATAAATTTCTTCATCTTGCACCTAGACAGTTTTCTCAGTTCACACTTCGGCCTAGCCTTGAAAATCAGCCCACAAGTTCTCTTCAAAGGAAGTTTATCTATTTATAAATAGACACGAGACGTCCTTTACCTCAAATCTATTTGAATTGAAAAACATGTGTCTGGAGTGGGTTATTGATTGGCTGCCCTATATATTGGACCTCCTCTACCACCATATTAGGAAAATGACCTAATTACTGGAGGAAGATGTCGCCATACACAGAATCGGTGTGTAAGTTCTGATTGGTTCATCTCTGGTTTGTAGTTAAGAGTGAGTAGGATTTAACGTCTTTTTCAACAAATTCTCAGTCATAACAGGACACTATATATACCAGGACATGAGAGCAGACCAGTTCCTATCATTCTAGACCGTTTGTTGTTTCATCTCAGATTTTGAAGGCTTAAGATGGTCTAATATATCATGGCAAAGTTCAAAGTGTGAACAAAAATTGGCTTGATAATGAAATTTCTTTTCAGTACAGAATTTAAATAGAAATGCAGTCACATTGTGGAAAGATAACAGTTTTGGACATGCAAGCTCAGTGGAATATGTCTGAATAGACCTCCAACTGACAAAAGAATTCACTTCAGGAAAGTGTGTATTTCGCGAATGTTTGTTTGCTGATTTCTGGAACAGTTGCTGAAACCGCCTGATCTGATTTCCACAACACGGGCAACAAAGGACAAAACACATTTCTTTTACTGATAGAGAAAATGCCATGTAGAATTTTGAAAAACCATGGTGAAATCCAAGAGGACACATGCTTCCACCTGTTGGCACAGAAAAAAACTGCCGATCACCAAGCAGAAGTGTTGATCATTTCAAAAGTGAAATGTGATTTAAATTTCTTAATTCTTAAACAGTTCACGCCAATGTCCTTGGTAACGTAAGGAAACTTATTTGTTTTGAACATCTCTGTAAACCTACACTTTCACCTCAAACTGCCCTTGCTTCAAATTCATAAATAAACCCCCAAGACACTGACATTGGATTTATTTAAATTCAAGCCATAATGTGTCCTAGGAGTAAATTATTGATTGGATGATCCAGGGAAGTCTTCAGAAGGTAGTAGGCGTCCCTTTTAGCCTAAAGCCATGACCAGCCCCCTATTTTCCATGTAATATCTATACTTAACACTAAATGTCACTTCTTGTGGCCTTCCACCAGCTACTTCAAAACTTAAGTGACATCTTTGGCTCACCTAGTTCATGTTACTCTTAATCCCTATTAGGGGAAATAACCCAGCCATTGCCCTACATATTTGTAATATGCTGGCCCTGATTGGTTTGCAGCTGGAATGAAGATCATTGGTGGGCTGATATAACAAGGGCAATTCAAGTGAAAGAGTAGAAATGGGCTTCGTGGGGAATAAACCTGTGTAAACCAAAACCATGCCAAACGAAGGCAATACTCGTCAGGAGCGAAGAGAATTTAGAAACATTGAATCTCTTGCTGTGCGACACTGAATGATGTATTGTTCCTCATCAGCTGCATGATGTAGCTGCTAGGATGTAACGGATGCTGTTATAATCCACTTGCACTGAAAAGTCGCGGGAGCATTACGGTTGAGCACTTTTGGCTATCTGGTCCTTGAGGATTAGAATGCTCTGCCGCTGTTCTGGTGGTAACATGGAGATCTGTTGGTCGGTCAACTGTAACACCTGCATGATGAGAGCCGCCTAGGGGGAGAGAAGAATGTAACAGGATGTTAGAGCATTTGTAATTCATAACAACACTGTCCTAAACTAAGGGACCTCCAGCACTTGTGATGTTCATCTCTTGTGAAGGCAAATTGCTTCTTATTTTCTTATTTATCCATTATCACACTGACAGAAATCTTCAGATGACAGTGTTTATTGTCACGCCCCAACTAATTTTCAAGTGAACGTAATCATAGTACATTTGGCAATATCATGTATTATTTTGCAAAATAAATGCACAACAATGTTACAATATTTTTTAATTTTTTTTAATTTTTTATATTACGTACCCAATGCAGAAATATATGTTCATTGTTGTGGATGGCAGAACGCTGAGATATTTTTACTTTATTCAGCTAAAATGACCTTTTCAATCTCCATTCTAGAGAGGTAGTTATCTGTAACCTGTTCAGGGATATCTCAACAAGTACTTCACCACATTATTCACACACTTGCACACCTAAATTCACAAATATCCCTCCAATATGCATACAACTGTCACGTAAGATGCACCCTTAGAGGTCACTTTTCCATGGTATATAACTTGCATCATTTGCATGAAAAGAGATTCGTCCAACAGATATTTCTCCCATGGATCATGAACTTATTATTTGACATTTCAGTGTCAGTAAATTAAAAGAATTTGAATGTAATAGTCAAACCAGTGTGCCTCAATCTGGGTTTTACAACGCCCATTGTACCGTAAGCGCCATTCGGCGTCACAGATCTGGGCCTCCTCAACCCCATAGACGCCATATGGCGCAAAACATAACTGTCGTGGGAAAATAGAATTTTCATATCTAAGCATTGTCAAATGTAATTAAAGGCCTATATGTTTACGAAGCTTATTTTCTCACGTAACAATTTCCGAAATTTGGATTTGACTAACAGAAAAATTATTTCAAGATCGTTGTTTGAAAACGCAGATAAAAAATAAAATCACGAAAATTTCCAAATGAAGTCGGCCGTATACACTGCTGTTGGAATTCTTATTTTCCTGGTCTATTCAGGAAGAAATATCACGTAAACCATACATATATCGAATGATAAGATCGCTATCTATCCGATTATATATAAAGCATTTTAGTATTGAATGAAAAATATAACGAAATAAAACTATATTCCGAGAAGAGATCTGTGAGAAAATCGCGCAGTTTTGGCCGACATTTGCAAATGTTCAAATACCTTGAAGTGGCATCCGATTCCTTGAGAAATCTGACGAATTCACGAGATATTTTCTGTCAAATTTTCTGTCAAGGTACAGGTATATATCCATTGTTGAGAATTCCTATGATCGTATACGTTTGGTAAATTTATTTCCCAAATATTCTGCTATTGTCCGACACCAACTTGTCAGAATTTCGCTCCATCTTTTCTGTTTTGATTTCTCCAAACGAAACCCGCAGTGAATGACGCAACCCGATTGGCTCGCCTTGTCACATGAACGCTCTTATCCAATCCACTTGCCCAAAGCAGCGGGCTTATCAGAAAGATCGTTTCTGAACATCCTTTTTCAATCCAATCAAATCTTTCGTTTCACTGGCCATCCGATGGTGATTGTACTACGAGAAGAAAGCTGAATGAATGGGCTTTACAGTGGTACGTCATTCATTGAAATCGGTTCAGGGAAACGGAGCATGGACGCGATTGAATCAGACGAGAAAAAAACCCTTCTACTTCATTATTTTGCACGTAATATCATCACTATCAACAAATATTTCTACCAGATCAAAACTTTAATTTATAAGTAATATGTGGATGAAATAAATTATGGAAATTATCATCTTTATCCAGGGAATGTATACTACAATCAGCTATAAATTTTACCAGCCAGAGATTACGTACATCTGAAACCAGACCATGACAATTTCGATGTTATTTTTGTTGAAGCATTTTTTCAAACAGATAAAACATGTTTTCATGAAGTTTGCATGCATAATTTCATGTATAATTATAAAAATATAAACACAAACACAATTTCTGATGTTTGTGTATTTCATGGAGATATAAAGTTTCAAATTTTATTCACTTTCATAAACAAAATATTTTTGAAATGAACTTTTGGTAGACAGTTTCTGTGATGGATGTTCGTGCACTGCACGCATTGAGACTCAGCTGTGGAGCTACTGGTACTGAGGCCAGAAATGAAGCTCGGTACTGAATGAGTTAAACATGTTTCAATGGGATACTTGGACCATAGGAACAGAAGATGAACCTTGCAATAGCACCTATTGATGAACCTTGCAATAGCACCTATTGGCTAACTAGGCCAAAATCGACAAACGCAAAATGGCAATCTCAATCAGATTGGAACTTTGGTCATGTGCAAGTCCCCCATTGAGTGACCTACCTTTTCTTGATCCTGAGCAGATATTGGGGTCCCGGCAGCAGGAATAGATGTAGGTATTTGACTTGGTAACATTCCTGCCTGTAACAGATGATAGACCTAATCAAATATCCTAAAAAAACTGATATTATATGTATGTGGTATGTAATGAAACTGCATACCATTCATGAACAATACTAATTATAATACATCTTATAATTCTTGATCCAATATGGAGTTCATATGAATCTCAGCTGACCAAGAGGTAATCCAATATTGAGGCCATGAATCTAAGCTGACCAAGAGTTAATCCATAATGAAGGCAATAAGAATCTAAGCTGATGGAGAGTTAATTCAATATGGAGGTCATATGAATCTGAGCTGACCAAGAGTTAATCCAATATGGAGTCCACATGAATATTAGCTAAGAGATAATCCAATTTAGAGGCAATATGAATCTAAGCTTGACAAAGTAATCCAATATATGAATATAGCTTGACTGGGAGGTAATTCATTATATGGACCATATGAATCTGAGTGTGAATAAGAGTTCATCCAATATGAGACCAAATAGATTAATTTGTTGGAGAAGTAATCCAATATGGAGATCGTGGATTCAGCAGGGGTTGTAAACCTTGGTTAATATCAAATTCCAACACATTTCCAGGCTGTGTCCAGCATTTCCCAGGTTAATCTTTTAGAATAGATATTAAATCATATTTAATGCATATTTATGAACAGTCATGATCCAGCGACATTATACTACAAACATGGTTCGAGTTGAATTAACATACCATGCAATAAGAAACCTAAGCTTGGCTGAACAGTAACACAATATGGAAAGATAAGCTACATTTGAACAGCCAATCAGTATGGGGACCACATAGGTCAAGGTTCGAATGAATAAAGCACTAATCCAATAATGAAGACTTACTGGTAATCTAAGACCTGGTGGTAGAGACATCCTTTGAGGCATGTTGCGTGGCTCGCCCATGGCGGTACGTGGGTCACGTAGTTCAGGCCGGGGGCCACGAGCAGGTTCGGGGAATGGGCCACGGATAGGCTCTTGGAATGGACCACGAGGACCCATGTCTCCTGGAACTACAGCGAATTGTAGAGACTTCAACTACATTAACAATGATATCTTTCATGATTTTGCCTCCCACTTGGAGTTTTGCGCCCTATTCAAATCCATAAGTAGACCCTAGGTCACTCTAGCTCCCTTGCAATACATTTACAAGGATGTATAAATTTTATCTCCATGTCACTCGGTTAACAAGATATTAAGACAAGACAGACAAAGAATTAATGGAATAGATAGTTAAATACTACAGGATGCTGAAAATGCACCAATTTTACTGTATTATTAAAAGTTCCATTTATTTCCTTAGACTAGGCAAGCATGGTAAAATAGCCATGTCCATTAATAAGGACTCACTGTAACATATGGGAAAAAGAGAGTATCGAAAGAATGATAGGATCGTGGATAATGAAATGTGTCTTACTCATCGGCCTTCCAGGTCCACCCGGGCCTACAGGTCCACCCGGGCCTCCAGGACCCCCTGGTCCACCTGGACCCCCCATGGGTGCATCTTGGGGTCTCTCTCCTAACATACCCCTCATTCCTGGAGGAACGCCACCCTGCATGCCTGGGGGTAGACCACCATGTAGAGATGTAGGAATTCCCTGAAGTCCCTGGGGAAGTCCCCCTTGGAGGTTTACAGGTAATCCGCCTTGCATTCCCTGCATCATCTGGGGCTGGCCCTGCATCATCTGAGGTTGACCCTGCATCATCTGAGGTTGACCCTGCATCATCTGGGGCTGACCTTGCATCATCTGGGGCTGGCCTTGTACGTTACCTTGTAAACTACCCTGTATGTTACCGGGTAAACCACCCTGTATATTTCCCAGTAAACCACCCTGCATCAGTGGGCCCCTTGGACCTGGTAATTCAAACAAAATGTCACGAATTAGAAAATCAGCCAATGAGGTTCATGTCCCCCGCTAGCAGCACCAGTTTTATGGTGGATTGCATCCACCATAACTGGTGCTGCTGCTGCTGATGGAAGATGTAAGACGGCTGATGGCAGCCTTCTTGGATTACACAGGTAACTGAAAAGAATTCCTAACCGTCCTCTCACCGATGTTAAGCCACTCCAAGTTTGAAGACAATCAGTTCAATCATTCTTGAGTTATTGCCCGGACAAGATCCCAGTGCTTAAATTTCAAGATGGCTGACCGTGACCATCTTGAATTACGTAGGTTGATGTCAAGCCACTCTCCAAGTTTGAAGTCGATCGGTTCAATAGTTCTCGAGTTATTGGTCAGACAAGAAAAGTGTAAATGGCTGATGGTGGTCATTTTGGACTATGCAGGTATTGAAAAGCAATCCCAATTGCCCTCTCACTGATGTCAAGCAACTCTCCAAGTTTGAAGTCAATCGGTTCAATCGTTCTAGAGCTATTGTCTGGACAAGATCAGACTGCTGATCCAAGATGGCTGATGGCAGATATTTTGGATTACATAGGTAACTGAAATCAATTCCAACCGTCCTCTCACCGATGTCAAGCCACTCTCCAAGTTTGAAGTCGATCAGTTGAATCATTCTAGAGCTATTGTCCGGACAAGATCTAACTGCTTAAAATGCAACATAATATCGCTGATGTATGGCGACCATATTAGAATATGCATGTCCATGAAACACAACCACAACTGTTCTGTCACCAATGTCAAGGCACTCCCCAAGTTTGAAGTCGATTGGTTAAATCGTTCTCCAGTTATTGTCCGGTTAAATCATTTTTCATTTATTGTCCGGACCAGATCTAACTGCTTGAAATTCAATATGGCTGACGGCAGCCATATTGAATTATGCACATCGCTGACTAAGTAGCAGGGGACATTAATGACAAAGAAGCATGCTGTGTTACCGAAGATGTCAAAAACCTAGATTTACTTTCCTTTCACATGAGATCTCAGTTCTATAGGGTTTATCTTATAGATATCATAGGCAACAGGAATGTCATGAAGTCTATCTATCATACAACCAAGACACCATGGCTGGAATTGATATAACTAATCGGGCAGTTGATTTAATAGGGTGAATTGCACTAGCAACAAACCTTTCAGATCAGGGTGCCCAATGTTCCCTGGGGTCGAGAGCTCGGGGAATCGGTGGAAAGAGCAAATTCATACAAACTTGCATGATACAGGCCTGGTTAAAAACTTGAATGAAATATGGTGATGAAATATGAATTTTTCGTGGGCCTAAAATCACTCCAACTATGTAATGCTGCTGTAATCATCACCAAGATTAACATCTGGCACCAAATATGGTCTTAATTTTTATTTAAAAAAAAAAGACTTTTTCTTCGTTCTTTGAAGTTCCTAATTTTCAATCTAGCAAGTAATTTGCACCCGGGAACCCCATGGGTGCCTCAGTTAGTCGCCTCTTACGACAAGCTGTCTGAGGAGCTGAGGCCTATTCTTACCATGACCTGCGGTGTGCACAATGATATCCCAGGTCAATCCCCGGAAGCCCCACGAGGCGTTATGGAAACTGAACCATGATAGGAAGTAGAATATTTAGAGAGCTGTCTATGGATAATATTGGACTGTATTTTAAGATGACTGTATCACTACTATGAACAATGTTAATGTAGACTGCCATACCTGGTCCTGACGGGCCCTGTCCAGCACCTTGAGGGGGTCCCGTCTGAAATACACACAATTCATCCAACCATCAAATGTTTTACAACCACTGTGATAATCAACATCGTGAAACACTCCAAAAATATAGCAAAAATATCAACTTAGACCCTTAATGATGTCTATGTCTATGATTGACATCAGTTGAGCTGTAAACTGGTAAAGCTATCAGTTTAAATGTTTAATATTACGCACAGCCTGAAAAAAAATAAAATTGAAAAGCACCAATGTGTAATGGAAGTCTTAGCTGCGGAATTTTAGCAATGGTGTATCTACTTGCAGTGAAACTTTTTACATTATAAATCTAGGTAAAATCAATGTGTGCATCCCTTTCAAAATTTCAAGAAAAAGTGTTCCAAATAAGAGAGAAACTGCCCTTGATAATTAGTTGGCCAGCCCACATTTTATAATACTGATGGAGCGATGTCATTGAGCCTTCTGCACATTGAAGACATTTTCATAATGATTTGGAATAGAATTACACAAGTGTTGATGATGTGCAAAGTTTGACTGCATTTAGATATGTAAATCAAGTCATAAAAGTTGGAACATAACATCACAAATAAGAGATGTTACCCACTATAAGATTTGTATGTATAGAAATAGAATAGTAGAATCAACACTGAAAACTATTCCTTATATTCACTGGAAGAATTTGAATGGACATACTTGCATGGGTTGATCCCCTTGTCCTGCACCAGGTACCAGTGGAGGGATTTGACTCTTCTCTCTGTGTAACATGGCCTGGAAAAGATGTTAATCAGATGATACTTATATGTTTTACAGCAACACATTGCTTTAATTTCACATTAATTTAACATTTAATGCTCAGGCCACACAAAGCTGGTTCTCAGGCACTTGATTTTTCGAACCCTGTGAGCGGGTGTCCCCCCCCCCTCCTTTTTTTACATTTTTTTTTGTGGAATTTTTTTTTTTTTTTTTTTTACATTCCTCTGTAAATATAGGATTTGTGTTTCATGAATACAGGCACCAGAAATTGTATTTGCTGATGGAGAAACAGATCTTTTCAACATGAGGATCAATGTACCACAGTATATTTGTTAACGAGGTGACAAATGTTTTGCCATAATTGAGAGATTCTACTGAAACCCCAACTCCTCCTCGTGAAGATAACCTACTATTTCACTGAAAAATTCTTCCTTTTTGTTGAGAGTTTTATTTGGATCCTACTCGTTCATAAACGTCTTCACAGGAAAGGATGTGACTGCAAGTGTTGAAAATTGGTGTCTTCATAAACCCAGAACCAGAACCTGTCTAGCGAGAGTGAAGCGAGATTTGTAACCTCGGCTCCCCTCTGTCACTTTCAATGATGGGATTATTTTTTGGAAGAGGTTGACTGTTCGAGAGATCAGCTACATTCGTGGAATTCCGAACGATTCGTCAAGGTTATGCAACTGCAACATATATCTCGACTGTAATTTGAGCATAACGAGGTCTAATTTTACCGTAGTCACTTTGATTGCGGCCACCGAGGGATATTTAGACAGGCTATTCAACTACGCGAGCAACCAAATGCGAACCCAATGCCATGACCAAGACAACAACAACAACACTTCAATAGCAAGAATGTACTGGTCTACAAAAAACATTTAAAGTGCCGAAATTCGACCCTTTGCAGTTTCCGGCTTTTCAGCAGATGATAGCTTTCAGTGTTTTTACTATGGTTGTTGTGTGTAAAACAAAATTATTATTATTTTTTTTTTTTTTGCTCTAAAATTTGCAAATAAAAAGTTTTGATGTGCGGGGCCTCAGAACCAACTTTACAACTTTGTATGGCCTTATTTTCATCATAAACTATCTTAAAACTATTGCACAAAGTTAATGTTGATTGGCATAAAGCCAAGTTGAGTGGCTGTTGCTGTGACACAAAGTTTTTAATCGACTGATTACCTCCTCTGTATATCTATACAGGAGAAAGGTTGTGGCCAGTACTGAATTCAAATTCTATTGGCTGATAATTCCAGCAGACTGATAGGTTATCACAGGTCAGATCGCTATTCATTGGGCCATAATCGTTCATTCACCAGGTCTGTGGGTGTTCATTCGGACCCAATACATTCCGCAATGCAGAAAAATTCGGAAATCTGTCCAGAGCCAGACAGAATATTGAACTGAAGATGCCAGTCATAACCTGTCTACTGTATGGACACACTGGGCAGTTAAACAGCCTAAGGTATTCAAGGGAGTATGAATATGGTGAATTCCCTAATAAATCTACCGCCCTACTAAAATTGGACCACTCTGATAGATTTGGTCACCCTCTGAAATCATTAAATTTAACCGAAGAAATAATGGCTTATCTGCATGATTTTGAACCATTTTGTCAACTTCTTGTTCTAATAAATTTCGTCACCCCCCTGATATCATGGAAAATTTCACTTCCTGTGATTGAATTATTAGAATATATATACTGTATGTACAGTTCTTGGAATGGTTCTTCTGGGCATAAATACATGTAGCAACATTCTGTGAGTTTATGAAGCCGCTTACCATGGCAACCTGTGGATCCACAATCTTCATGACAATTTGAGCCTGTAACAGAGCGTAGGCCAGTTGAGGATTCTGTAACAGCATGTTCCTCGCCTCGTTAGGGTTGTTCTGGATACACAACTGAAAACAAAATTAGCACAATTACAGTGACAGATGAGAATGGATAAGATGGGATAGGTGTGAAGTCTATCCTAGTGTTTCAAACACGAGAACATTGTTTAATAGTCCAGTGGTTCCATGCAAAGTGAAACCTGTGAATACCGACATGTGGGTAAACCGACCAACCTCCAAATACCATGGTCCCAAGATTTAAATGTAAAGTGTTTTTAACCTTGATAAATCAGAAGCCTGTCAAAACCAACACTATAATCCGGTCGCAAGCATGGTCAGTTTACTCGGTTTTCACTGCAGTTCTGTCCGAAAATCCCGCTGTCATCTAACATAGTGACGACAGCTGGAACAATGACATCCATAGTACAGTATGAGCAAAATACAAGCTGAAAAAATTTCAACATTTTGCATGGGAAGTAACTCTCCAACAGAGCATACTGACTGTCTAGCAAATAAGTCACAAAGTCTAAAATTAGCTTGATGGCAAACCATGATTGGTCATTAATTATGCCCGAGAAATGGATTGTAGTTCGTTTTGAAACATTTCTATGGTAATACTGAAATCACAATAATATGAAAGCAACCTGGTCTTGTTTTGACAAATCTGACCAGGTTTCTGTGCCCCAAGGCTGCCAAAGTGTGGGATATCATCATCTAATTTCCCCTAGCTGTATTTTTGGAAAAATTGTATGACCCATCGTCTCCCCTGATGTATCTACTGACAAGAAATTGTTATTTTGCCTAACCATGCCTAACATAATTACCTTCATCTGTTTCATGAGTTCAAACATTTGTTCAGGAGGGAGACTGGCCACAGCCTTAGATATAGCTTCTGGGGCTTTTTCTGGCTCCACTTCATCACCATAGGGATTCTGTAACAATAACCATAGAGATTCTGTAAGGGCTATTCCGGAAAAAGTACATGAAGGCACTTTATATATTTACGTATGGGTCGAGGGGTAAAGAGTTACATAATTACATGGGTGGTTGCCTGATGGGTAAAGGGAATTATGTGTGTTGGTTGGTTACATATTATATTCAATATGGGTGGTGGGGGAAAAATTGAATTTAATTACATGGGTGGTGGGGGTTAAAAAAAGTGCCTTCTGTCTCCCACCATGTACTTTTTTTCTGGAACAGCCCTAATGCTATATAAACTGAATAGACCTGGAATTTCAGAAAAGAAATGGGGTCTCCATTTTTCATGAATAAAATGGCACTCATTCAATAGTTTCCATATGTGAACTTCAAAACAGTCCATCACTACAACACTGCAGCGAGTTGGCAAAAAGAGATGGCTGACTGCGCTCATTGATTGGTTGAATTTAGAAGAAGCTTAATATATTTAGAACAGCTTTGGGAACTAACCGCCAGTGTATCATCCAATAGACTGGCTCACAAGAATGGCAGTGACAATGAATCATATTGGTAGTTCATGTTCTATCCACAAAAATTTGTGATCCTTTTGAGTGAACTCCTCATTTCATTTTTTGGGGACTTTGACGGGAAAAATCCAGGCAAAGAGATTGGGATAGAAGGCCCAGGTGTTTCAATGCTGTTTGGTGTAATTTTCTTAATATTGAATAGTGAAACCCTGTATCTAATATTTACTGTAGTTTGGAGTGAATAAAGTATGGTAATCCCTCTAATAATTCAATCCCCCTATCAAAATTCAATCACCCCCAAATTTAGGGACAACATTCAATCGGTAGTCCCAATAAATTTGATCACTGAAATAATGAATTATATGCATGATTTGGAAAAAAATTTGTAAACTTTTTGACCTCCTCTCAGATTGTATGGTTGGAAATTTCACTTCCAGCGATTGAAATTTTCAAAACATGCATATAATACATTATTTCTTCATTATTTCAGTGATCAAATTTATTGGAACTACCGATTAGATGTTGTCCCTAAATTTGGGGGTGATTGAATTTTGATAGGGGGATTGAATTATTAGAGGGATTACTGTAGTTTATTGTACAGTACCTCAATGGGTGGTCCTCCTGATGCCTGCTGCATACTCTTCATGTCATCTTTACTTTGTTCACCGGCCGCCACGCCCACACGGAGCGGACGACCATTGAAATCATAGTTGTTAAGATTTCGCATTGCGCTTTGCGCAGTCTCCGTATCTTGGTACTCACAGAAGCCATAACCTTTGGGTTTACCAGTCTCTCTGTCATACACTAATCTGCAAATGAAAATTGAAACCCAGAAATGTCACTGTCGATGAAATTAATGTATATTGAAGAGTTATGTTCCCTGGCATAAATTTCTGTCATGGTGTACATGTGATAAAGAATTAAGCACCCAGTTAACGTGAAGCACACAACGAAATTCTTTGAGCCTTGAGTGACTGGAGGCTACACGTGTCCGAAGTTGACCGGTAACCAGAAAACTGTATCAAGCTAAAATGCTGAACAGATTTTCGTCCAGGGCGAAAGCCAAACGCTGCATAAAACGTGTTTATAAACACTTGGCAGACAAAAACCAGAACTTAAGAAGCCAAAGCATTAAGAATGCGAAACAGTACATTAGAAATCTGTCTAATGTCAGGCTCACTGGTGGTAATATATTATTGCTATCAAAGGGACTGAATTATGTTCCCTCCCCCGTCATAACCAGTAATACACTGGTGTAGGACTTGAGTTCTCTGGAAAGAGCGCCAGGCTATACGCACTATTCCTCCATGAGGCCTACATCTTACCTAAACACGACTTGTTTAGGAAGAAATCGGAATTCATTCCACCCATAGCGGATATAGATATAGAATACTATCTGTTCGCTACCAAACTCATGCTGTCTAAGTTACAGAAGAGTGGAGACCAATGGCTAATCTCTCAACTGAGAGACAAGCTCTGGATAAACGGAAAAAACCACGATGATATTGTGGTGTCACGGGCCGATAAAAACAATACGACCGTCCTACATAAATGAAACGTATAGACAACTATACGACGGTATTATGTCGAAATCGACAATGTCGATATCGATTCAACTGTGGAACGTGTACGTAATATCGTATATGGACTGAATATCAATGCGGCGCTCAGCCCTAGTTGTTTCAGATATACCTATTACACATTAATAGGAAATTCCAACAGTATACTTTCTCCCTTAACTTGGGAGGAATCCTTGGAAAATCGAAAGTCTAGCGCACATCTAGTTCTTTTGACTGATTTATAAAATAAATCAACACTGCGTGAGTCTCCTGAGGAGTGTACTACGCTGGCTTAATACTGACTTACAGCCAAAAAATACACGAAACAAGACTTGGTATTTGGATAATCCAAAACTAAACTAAATAAACGTACTGTTTATTTACCCCATATGATGGTACACCGAACATTGTATTATAGTTCGGTAACGCCTGGGCATTTGTTGTCGAGTCTGAAGCTTGTACTAGGAATTGTGGGTACGGCTTATTTTTAGTCAGTTTTATTATATATATCGTATATGGACTGAATATCAATGCGGCGCTCAGCCCTAGTTGTTTCAGATACCTATTACATTAATAGGAAAATTCCAACAGTATACTTTCTCCCTTAACTTGGGAGGAATCCTTGGAAAATCGAAAGTCTAGCGCACATCTAGTTCTTTTGACTGATTTATAAAATAAATCAACACTGCGTGAGTCTCCTGAGGAGTGTACTACGCTGGCTTAATACTGACTTACAGCCAAAAAATACACGAAACAACACTTGGTATTTGGATAATCCAAAACTAAACTAAATAAACGTACTGTTTATTTTCCCCATATGATGGTACACCGAACATTGTATTATAGTTCGGTAACGCCTGGGCATTTGTTGTCGAGTCTGAAGCTTGTACTAGGAATTGTGGGTACGGCTTATTTTTAGTCAGTTTTATTATATTGGTCTTTCGGGCAATTGCCCTCTGACTATGACGTGTGAATCGGTCAGATCCGTCTGTCTCGATCCCTACTATTTCCTGTTACTATAACAGTTTCAGACAAATCGCATACAAATGCCATATGGTTTACGCGCGATGCGTGTTTACCGAAAAAAGTGTCCTCACATTAAAAAATGTGAATCGCTTTACCTATCAGCCATGTCTGTGGCTTGCGTGATTTTCATTACGTATGATTATCAATAACACATTGCATACCAGAGTATGTCCTGTGTTTATCCATTCCGCAATCTCCACAGATTGTTACACCAGATACCACTGACAAGTCGTATTTCCAGACGTACTGTCTGGTCTTTGTATACCCACAGCTGTGTACACAACCCGATCTCGGTATCGGAGGGGCTATTAATACTGTCTAAGAACAGACCGCTGACACTTGAACAGAGAGGTTATTTTCTACGCTGATGAAATCGGTATAGATAACCCTCGTTACATTACAAGAATGAGAAACCTATATATATAAATAATATTGGGCTGTCTCTCTTGGACCATACCGGTCTCCTGAATATTACTGTATATTAAAATAAAATAATATATATTATATTCTCTGCACCTCCACATAAAATAATATATTATGGAGGAATGTATTCCCATTGTTGTACGCTGCTGCCATTTAGTGTTGAGCAGACAGTGGGCGTATCCTACCGAATAATGGGTCCACTGAACTGACGGCCACTTGCGCCTCTGTTGACCAATGAAATTGATCAACGACCGGTGTGCTCCCGCTTCATGAGCCTATGATATACTAGGAGGCTTGTTACTTAAGACTGGTACTGGGTGAAAAGACTCAGACTGGAGGCTACACGTGTCCGAAGTTGACCGGTAACCAGAAAACTGTATCAAGCTAAAATGCTGAACAGATTTTCGTCCAGGGCGAAAGCCAAACGCTGCATAAAACGTGTTTATAAACACTTGGCAGACAAAAACCAGAACTTAAGAAGCCAAAGCATTAAGAATGCGAAACAGTACATTAGAAATCTGTCTAATGTCAGGCTCACTGGTGGTAATATATTATTGCTATCAAAGGGACTGAATTATGTTCCCTCCCCCGTCATAACCAGTAATACACTGGTGTAGGACTTGAGTTCTCTGGAAAGAGCGCCAGGCTATACGCACTATTCCTCCATGAGGCCTACATCTTACCTAAACACGACTTGTTTAGGAAGAAATCGGAATTCATTCCACCCATAGCGGATATAGATATAGAATACTATCTGTTCGCTACCAAACTCATGCTGTCTAAGTTACAGAAGAGTGGAGGCCAATGGCTAATCTCTCAACTGAGAGACAAGCTCTGGATAAACGGAAAAACCACGATGATATTGTGGTGTCACGGGCCGATAAAAACAAAACGACCGTCCTATATAAATGAAACGTATAGACAACTATACGACGGTATTATGTCGAAATCGACAATGTCGATATCGATTCAACTGTGGAACGTGTACGTAATAGCGTATATGGACTGAATATCAATGCGGCGCTCAGCCCTAGTTGTTTCAGATACCTATTACACATTAATAGGAAAATTCCAACAGTATACTTTCTCCCTTAACTTGGGAGGAATCCTTGGAAAATCGAAAGTCTAGCGCACATCTAGTTCTTTTGACTGATTTATAAAATAAATCAACACTGCGTGAGTCTCCTGAGGAGTGTACTACGCTGGCTTAATACTGACTTACAGCCAAAAAATACACGAAACAACACTTGGTATTTGGATAATCCAAAACTAAACTAAATAAACGTACTGTTTATTTTCCCCATATGATGGTACACCGAACATTGTATTATAGTTCGGTAACGCCTGGGCATTTGTTGTCGAGTCTGAAGCTTGTACTAGGAATTGTGGGTACGGCTTATTTTTAGTCAGTTTTATTATATCAGACTGGAGGCTACACGTGTCCGAAGTTGACCGGTAACCAGAAAACTGTATCAAGCTAAAATGCTGAACAGATTTTCGTCCAGGGCGAAAGCCAAACGCTGCATAAAACGTGTTTATAAACACTTGGCAGACAAAAACCAGAACTTAAGAAGCCAAAGCATTAAGAATGCGAAACAGTACATTAGAAATCTGTCTGTCAGGCTCACTGGTGGTAATATATTATTGCTATCAAAGGGACTGAATTATGTTCCCTCCCCCGTCATAACCAGTAATACACTGGTGTAGGACTTGAGTTCTCTGGAAAGAGCGCCAGGCTATACGCACTATTCCTCCATGAGGCCTACATCTTACCTAAACACGACTTGTTTAGGAAGAAATCGGAATTCATTCCACCCATAGCGGATATAGATATAGAATACTATCTGTTCGCTACCAAACTCATGCTGTCTAAGTTACAGAAGAGTGGAGACCAATGGCTAATCTCTCAACTGAGAGACAAGCTCTGGATAAACGGAAAAACCACGATGATAGTGTGGTGTCACGGGCCGATAAAAATAATACGACCGTCCTACATAAATGAAACGTATAGACAACTATACGACGGTATTATGTCGAAATCGACAATGTCGATATCGATTCAACTGTGGAACGTGTACGTAATATCGTATATGGACTGAATATCAATGCGGCGCTCAGCCCTAGTTGTTTCAGATACCTATTACATTAATAGGAAAATTCCAACAGTATACTTTCTCCCTTAACTTGGGAGGAATCCTTGGAAAATCGAAAGTCTAGCGCACATCTAGTTCTTTTGACTGATTTATAAAATAAATCAACACTGCGTGAGTCTCCTGATGAGTGTACTACGCTGGCTTAATACTGACTTACAGCCAAAAAATACACGAAACAACACTTGGTATTTGGATAATCCAATACTAAACTAAATAAACGTACTGTTTATTTTCCCCATATGATGGTACACCGAACATTGTATTATAGTTCGGTAACGCCTGGGCATTTGTTGTCGAGTCTGAAGCTTGTACTAGGAATTGTGGGTACGGCTTATTTTTAGTCAGTTTTATTATATATTATACTGACTGGAGGTTACACGCGTCCGAAGCGACCGGTAACTGGAAAACTGCATCGAGCTAAAATGCCGAACCGCAGATTTTCGTCCACGGCGAAAGCCAAACGCTGCTCAAAACGTTTTAAGAAACACTTGGCAGACAAAAAGGCAATCTTAAGAAGCCAAAGCATTAATAATGCGAAACAATACATAAGAAATTTATCTAATGTCAAACTGACCGATGGTGATATACTATTACTATCGAAAGGACTAAATTTTGTCCCCTCGCCAGCCATAACCAGTAATACACTGGTAAATGATTTCAGCTCGCTCGAAAGAAGCGCTAGGCTTAACGTACTATTCCTCGATGAGGATAACACATTACCTAAACACGACCCGTTTAGGATGAAATCGGAATTCATTCCACCTCTAGCGGATAGTGATACAGAAGATTATCTGTACGCTACCAAACTCACACTGTCAAAGTTACAGAAAAGTTGGAGACCTATGACTAATCTCTCACTTGAGGAGAGACAAGCTCTAGATAAACTAAAAAACCATAATAATATTGTGGTGTCACGAGCCGATAAAAATAATACGACCGTACTTCTCAGTAAAGAGAACTACATCAGTGAGGCGTATAGACAACTATACGACGGCATACACTATATCCAAATCGATCATATCGACATTGATGTAACTGTGGAACTGGTACGTAATATCGTACACAGACTGAACATCAGTGGGGCGCTCAGCCCCGGTTGTTTCAGATACCTATTAAACATTGATAGGAAAATTCCAACACTATACTTTCTCCCTAAAATACATAAACGGGAAAAGCTTCTGAACACACTGGACTGTATTAACCCGGTGTTACCTCCCGACCTGGATATCCCAGGCCGCCCGATTATAGCTCAATGTGGCTGTCCGACAGAGAAACTCGGACAATACCTAGACTATTTCCTTTTACCTATTGTAAGGAAACAGTCCACATTCCTTCGGGACACGTCTCATTTTATAAACGAGATTGAAAAGCTATCTTTGATAGAACCTTTCATAATTGTGACGTATGATATTACATCACTTTACACTAACTTAGGATTCGATGAAATCCTACTTTCTCTGGAGAAGGACTTGCTGTTATACTCTGACCTTGATTATGACATGCAGAGACAGAGCAATGAACTACTGCACGAGATATGCAGTTTCATTTTGAACAAAAATGAGTTTCAATTCAACTCGATCTACTTCAAACAGATCATTGGTTGTTCTATGGGGGCGATACCGTCACCTGAACTTTCCGACATAGCTATACACAGACACATTAACGGTCTGCTGGAGAGCTTCCCGGAGTCAAAGAATATCTTACTACATAAGAGATTCCGAGACGATGGATTCATCCTCTTTTCTGGTAAAAAAGAACAAGTGGAAGCATTCTTTGAATTGGCTAATAAGGCACATTCGCTGTTGAAATTCACATATGAAATTTCGGAACAGGAGGCAAACTTCCTCGATCTGACCGTCTTCAAAGGAGACAGGTTTAGGAATGAATCCGTATTGGACATAAAATGTTTCTCAAAACCTACGGAAACATACCAATATCTTCACAGAAATTCAGCCCATAACCCGGCTTGTTTCAAATCCTTTATATCAGGAGAAACCACGAGATATATGCGTAACTGCAATAATAACTCGGACTTTACCGAAAGGGTTGGTTTCTTCAAACAGAAACTGCTATCTAGAGGTTATTCAGCCTCGGAAATCGACACTAATATTGAAAAGGTTGATTTCACCCGACGGAATGCTGCACTAGAGACTAAGATATCTCCAAACTGCAGAACGGGACCCCAGAGGCCATTACGTTTCATAACAACGTACCACCCACACCTGAGATTTTTAAATAAAATAATCAGGAAATACTGGCACTCTGCTCAGAAAAAGGCCTTATATCAAATAAGTCCTACTCCCCCACGCATAATATACAAACGTGGACGAAACTTGGGAGAAATCCTTGGAAAATCGAAAATCTAGCGCACACCTAGCTTTTCTGATTGATTTATACAAATAAATCAACACGGCGTGAGTCTCCTGATGAGTGTACTACGTTGGTATATATTAAAATATAGCCAAAAAATACACGAAACAACAAGGTGTTTGGATAAAAACAAAACACAAACAAAAATGAATAAACGTACTGTTTATCTCCCTATATTATGGTAAACCGAACATTCTTTTATGTTATGGTTACACATGGGCATTTGTTGTAGAGTCTGAAGCTTGTACTAGGAATTGTGGGTACGGCTTACTTTTAGTCAGTTTTATTATATTATATATGTTTGATTGAAATAAATCAGTAATCTGCCTTTCCCACATTAACACAATAATAATGGACAGACACCGGTCACAGATCAGTGAGCAATTGAGCTCTCCTAGCTGCTATATATGGGTCATACATCCTATTTCTCTCTAAGCTTTGATACGGGAAAATATTTTGACATGTATGCAGAATTAACTGGCATATTTTCAACTTAAAGTTGCAAAACTATTCGGGTAAGGCCATTGTCACTTGATTGGTTGTTTAGCATGACATTGATTTTTTTAATATACATACTAGATACTATAATTATTGATTATTAATTATTAAATTGCAACCAAGTGTATACAAAAAGTTTTACTCATGAAGATGTAAATCTGTCATCTCTTTTAATTATTTGCCCTCAAAAGATAGTTGAGGGCTGGTCATGCTACACAACCAATTAAGTGACAATGGCCTAAAGCATAATCATCCTTTCTTCTGGTAGGGCTGGGCAATTTATGATGTTTATGCCAGTTGGATAGTGATAATTCCCTATTCATGTCATTGATAATGGCGCCCTCCAGCTTAGGGCAGCATGGTTTACCATACCATGTTTGTCTGGCACAGGAACATGCAGAAGGTAGATTAAAGTACCAAACAGATTGGGCTCTCTGAGGATCCATTGTGATCAGTGTCTGTAGAGCCAAATTTTCCAAATTCGAAATTCAATTTTTTTTGTAGTTTCGGCTAGGTTTTTGTTAGGATTAGAGTTTTGTTAGGGTATGTTTGCTTGGGTCATCGTCGCCGTGTGACCAATAAGGTTAGGTGCGACGTTAAAATTCAAACAACCAACCAACATTGATAATGGCATTAAGTCTAATGCTGCTCAGTCACTGAGGGACTCAAGTCCAGAATGTGTCCATTGTTATCAGTTTTGAAAGGAGGTGGATTGGTGTAGTTCTCCAATCAAATTAAGAAAGGTTCTGCAAACTTCAGCAATATTGAAACAAGAAACACTGTTATTGTAAGAAATCCAGAAGATTGAAAATAGGCATTTGGCCAGAATTCATGGAAATCCTCGTAGATTCTGGGAATTCTGCCCAAGGATAAAATTTATTATTCTTTTACAGTGTTCTCAAACTTGTCAGGAAGCACTGTTGGATTTGGTTTGATGTCACACTCAAGGTTATTTCACTCATATGGATTTGGTTTGATGTCACATTCGAGGTTATTACACTCATATGGTGACAGTCAATTTTCATTGATGGAGGATGCCGGAGTGCCGGAGTGAACCACCGCTCGTTGGCAAGAAAGTGGCAAACTTTCACACATGCACCAGCGGGCTCAAACCTGTGCCGGTTCAGCAGTGTGACGTTAGCAATCACCAGTGCAGTGCCTTAGATCACTCGGCCACCAAGAGTCCCCACCGGTTACAGGTTACTATAAGTTACCCATTGGTATCATGGTATTAATAAATCTGCAACAGGTTTCCTGAGAAAATATTACCGTATAGGCCTGTTTAACTAGTAACATGAGATTGATCTAATCAAAACCCCTCGGCTTTCCCCAAGTGATTGAGACCCATGTGTAGTGTGAATTGGGGAAGAGATAGTTCTATGTGGGATGATCAAGATATACCGGTAGTTGGTTACATTCAGGCATATAGGACAGAAATAGAAAAATTGTATATCTGTAAAGGGGCATAACTTTGTAAAATATGGGTCGAGGGGTGCCACTTTCGACAGGCGTCTGACTCAGCACTCTGTAAAATAAGAATCGAGACAAATAAGCTGTACCGAACACGGATCTGCAGTTATAACTTGTACATTCAGCTACAGATAACAAAATCGGAGATTATTACATCCGAAAGGGGCATAACTCCATAAGCAAAGGCGAGTAATCCTTTGTTGGCTTGTACAATACAACAATAAGTTTCCAAAATATAGTAGCTATACCGAACACAGTTCTGCAAATATAGTTGGTTACATTCAGGCATATAGGACAGAAATAGAAATTAATAGATCAGTAAAGGGGCATAACTCTGTAAAGTATGGGCCGAGGGGCGCCACTTTCGATAGTCGTCTGACTTAGCACTACTGTAAAATAAGAACCGAGACGAATAAGCTGTACCGAACACGGATCTGCAGATATAACTTGTACATTCAACTACAGATAGCAAAATCGGAGATTATTACATCTGAAAGGGGCATAACTCCATAAGCCGAGGCGAGTAATCCTTTGTTGGCTTTTAGAATACAGGAATATAAATAAATTTCCAAAATATAGTAGCTATATCGAACACAGTTCTACAGATATAGTTGGTTACATTCAGGGATATAGGACAGAAATAGAAATTAATATATCTGTAAAGGGGCATAACTCTGTAAAGTATGGGCCGAGGGGCGCCACTTTCGATTGGCGTCTGACTTAGCACTCTGTGAAATAAGAACCAAGACGAATAAGCTGTATCAAACACGGATCTGCAGATATAACTTGTACATTCAGCTACAACTAACAAAATCGAAGATTATTACATCTGAAAGGGGCATAACTCCATAAGCCAAGGCGAGTAATCCTTTGTTGGCTTGTAGAATACAACAATATAAACAAGTTTCCAAAATATAGTAGCTATACTGAACACAGTTCTACAGATATAGTTGGTTACATTCAGGCATATAGGACAGAAATAGAAATTAATAAATCTGTAAAGGGACAGAACTCTGTAAAATATGGGCCGAGGGAAGCCATTTTCGATAGACTTATCACTATATAAACAAGTGTTGAAAATTTGGTGGTTGTGTCTCAAGCGGTTTTGCCTAAAATGCGGTAACGGACGGACGTACATGGCGACGACAATACCCCGAGGCCAAAAGGGCCGAGGGGTAAAAATTATATCAAAAAGACAAAGCAATATTGCATGTAATATTCAACTTATAGAAATGTGTTCAAATATGTGCACAGTGTTCTTTTAGAATACTGACAATAAGTTAACACTGTATTTTCTGTACGTTCACTTTTATATGTGTGACTTACCTAAAACTGACCACAGGTCCTGCCTGTGTGAAAATTTCTTTCAGTTGTTCTTCTGTAGCTTCATAAGGAATATTACCCACTGTCAAGAAAAAACACAAGACTCTATAAATATCAATTTATATATTTTATTATTACATCCTATCTCCTTAAATCTTTGAAATTTCAACTTAAGAACATCACGTTCAAAACTGCAGTTGGAATATAATGATGTAGAAAGTTGAGAAGTTTTTTTCGTTCTTTTTTTGAATTTATACCACATGTATATACAGGAAGTACATGCTTGGAATTCCACATGGAATTTTTATCATTACCAGTTAAAAATCCAGAGAATTCCAACATGTAAACAAGTTGGCATTTCAGTATTTTCCAAATTCCACTAGGGAAAGACTTCCACATGAGAATCCACTGTTATGATCGTACATGTACATGATCATGCAACTGTACATGTACATGCCTTAAGTTGTCAGTCATCTAATATTAGCAACAAAAGGAAGAGTTATTGCCCCTTTTCCACTAGTCGACTAAGATTCTGCAACAGCAAATAAGCAAATTCAACATGTGCCTTGGGATAATCATTGTCATAAATAGGCTTATACCACAGGGGTCGAAATTTACACCTGTCTACCTGTCTCTGACAGGTAATTTTTGAAAGAGACAGGTAGAGAAATAAAGTACCTGTCTCTATTGACAGGTAGCCAATAATTTTGTTTTGGTGTTCAAAATATATCTTCAACAAAATTCATTCAAATCACCTGCTAATAAGTGCAAGTAAACATTAATTTATTAGTGTCTTGCAACATCTAAATTTGTCATTAATCTCGAGTTACAGGTATGTGACAATTTCAACGATTGCATGTTCAGGTAATTCTTAAAGGTGACAGGTAAACATTTTGGTAACCTGTCTCGTATGACAGGTAAATTATTTTGAATATTTCGACCCCTGTAACAGATGGTCCTGAAAAATAACTGGAAGTTCTAGAATGCGAGAACAGTGAAGCAATCATGCATATTATTCTTTGAAATATGTTTTTGCTGCAATGTTCAGACAGTGCCTATGTGATGACAAATACTTATTATGCATGGTTTGCATTGCATTCTGAGAAGGAAACATGGTGTTTTTTGCTATTTTTAGATAACCGGCAAGTGATGTATTGTTCAGGCCTTTGTATTACTAGAAGGTCACCCATCTAGACTACTTTTTTAACTCCAACACTCTATTCTTCTCTATTGTTTCATGAGCCAGGTCCCTTACACCAAAGCATTAGATGAACCGAAAAGTTTTGTCATCATGCAACACCGACACAAATAGGCCTCTGTGGAGTTTGGGGTTTCTGACGATTCATTTACTTCCCTCAACGACATCAGGCAATGAGTCAATACTTTTGGTAAAACTCTTTGTGCAGGCCTCTATACAAATGTACAGCTAAAAAACCCTGGGTCGAGACCCATTATTGTCCTCAGACTTGGCTATTGTGTGCATTCTTTCATGATCCTTACACAAAGCCTTTTGATCTACAATGCAATAAAATTCTGAAATATCACAGGAAACCCACTTCTTCAAGACATACCAAAATATCAGATCTCAGTAGTCAGTAAGCATAGTTTTACTTCTACAGCCAAAATTGGTCACTTTGTCTATCTAAACCCAACTGAGGTTTAGCAATCTGCATCTGGCTGGGTCAGCATTATACAGGAAATCGCAGCAGCTGGTCAGAGTAAGACATGTAACATTTTACCAACCTCCAAACAGGGTTATCTCCCCTTATGCCATGTCGATCGACCCTGCCTTCATTCACTTTACATATAGCCCTGTACCAAAACATCATTTCACGAAACCTTAATCTTACCTGCCAAATAGTCTTTATCAACATGATAAATACTAAGATATTTAATTTTACAGATGCGAATGTGCGTCAGCATTTGATTACGAAAAACACACATTGCTGATTTTTTTTTTCAAACAAACAATCATTAGCTTTGATCATGAAGTTGTTGTTGTTGTATATAGAGGTGAAGAGTTTAAATTAGTCACCGATTGTTTGTTTTCTTTTGTCTGCCGAATGCCGCAAGTGCGCTGCTGTTGATTAATCCTGGTTAATTCAAGTTGTTGCGACACAGAGCAGTTAGGATAATCTCGCACTTTTTATCCTCGTCAAAGGCTACATGGCTTGGTGAAGACCCAATGTGCTGAGAATGCCAGGGCATTTATTCACCCTCGGTGGCAAGGTCGATTGACAGGACATAAGGCGAGATAACCCTATTTGGAGGTCGATTCGTGACACCTGCTCGCACTGGGTACTATAGGTATTTGAAATACAGAAGGACAATTCTACCATGTTTTTTTTTTCTTTCAGTTTCGTATTTCCTCATTTTTCTGCCATCTTGGTGTGTCGCATGATGAAAATTCTTGCAATTCGGATAGAAAATGGTTTGCTCTGAACCTAGTTCAACAAGCTAAAATTTCGGCCTTCCGACCTGTCAGATCAGGTGGATTTGCGCTGAATGAAAATCAATAATACCTACGTACCTCTTTGCACTCGTTTGGATAGAATACATATTTGACTACTTCCCTGGCTATTTATTTCCTTCGTCTAGCTCCTTCAGTTCCATAAATGGCAGAAGAAGAAAAAAAATTATCAAGCTTTCAAATACTAAATCTGTCGCCATATTTAGAAAACTCATGCGTGATCCATCCCTGATTCTCGGGCATGATGCTATCTTAATTCAGGATGAATCCGCTCAGTCGATTTAGGAAGATGAAAAATCACATAAATTACCTGTTTTGGTAGTGCCTTCTATTATGCGGAATACCGATATCATAGTTACAATTTTACATTCAAATGCAGATGATATGAAAGAGCTGTTTCCGACTTTCCTGTCCACAATCTCGATATTCACAATCAGTCTTGCGATATTTTCAACATGGCTACCGATTTAGTTTTTGAAAGATCAAGCTCGATAGTTTTTTTTCTTTTGCCATTTATCAGCGTTCGAAATGGCGGCCTGCTATTGGCTAAAAGCAGGCCAAAATTTTGACAAAGCAGGCGATGTGGAAAATGACCTGCTAAGAAAAAAAATCTCGACCGAAAGTAGCAGGCCATAATTTTCCTGGCCATTCCTTAGTTTCCTACCTATATATAATTTTGTTTCCGTTGCACACAACGTAAATTGAATTCTTCGTGGGCGATATCATCGTACAAATACTCCAAAATCTGCAGAACAAGGCAGCGGTCGAAATAACGCCTGCCTACCTACCGCCGCCGGCAAGTGAATTTTTCCCGTGACAAGTTGCAAAAAAATCTATCTGTCGCATGCGGAAAGTAGGATTTCATCCAGCAAAAACGATAAAATGCGATCAATTTTCGTAAATACCTTTTAGGAGTCTAGATCTATCTGAAGCAACGGACAATCCAAGAAATAATCCATTGAAAATTTATTCCAAGCCGATCTTTGGCCATTGTTGTTGGATTTCTCTGTCAACATTTCCCGCGTCAATTTCACTTCCGGTTGCTGCGCGTCAATTCATGCGCGGTGGTCCGGTGCATGCAAAAGTCGGACCTGTTACGAAACGGAATCGGACTATCTGTTGTTTTTTTTTCCAGTTGGTACCGATGGTAAATAATATTGTTGGCCTCTTTTCCTGGGCTTCTATTCACAAGCTGAAGTTTTTCTAAGCAGACATTTCAGTTAATTGATAATTCCAACGGGACTCTGGTGGCTGATTCTAATTTATTGCAATCAGCAATTTACAAGGGGAGACTTTTGATAAATATAAGTATATATAGTCCACATGATTCAGTCAACAAGGCTTTTGCAGTTCTAATTGCAGAAATTAGGGGAAATAGTTGTCTTTGACATATCAAAGTTGACATCAACTTTCCATTGGTGCTCAGTTTTAAAGAACATGTGTGCCAAATAAAAAAATTAATAATAATAAATATAAAAAACGCCCACCTCATTTTTAGTTGGACAGTCAGCGAAGTTTTAGTGGAGACAGTAATACCACATACATAAAACTTCTTTTTTATTGCAATGTCTTAAAGCAGTCAAATAATTAATAATTACAGAATTCAGCATCATCTTAATTTCCTCCCAAGGTCATGAGAAGCTAAAGATTAATTAACAGAGGCCTTACTGGTGGATTTGCACATGTAGAAAAAAAAATAGCTGTCCAACTTCATAAATAGCAGGTGATGTTAGATTTGACCTGCGATTTTTTTTTCGATGGAAAAAAATAGCAGTTCATCACAAATTTCCTAATTCGGACCCTGTTTATGGAACTGAAAGACGCTGGACAAGAGAAAATAAATGGCCAGAGAAGTAGGCAAATATGTATTCTATCCAAACGAGTGCAAAGTGGTAGGTATTATCAAACGCAAATACACCTGATCTGACCCAGGTCGGTTTTCGCTTCAAATTATGGCTAAACCCTATAGTGTCAATATCACAAAATTAAATATCAGTATCTTATTGAACTAGCTCTGGACCCTACTGGAATTTGCACTAAATATTTTATTTTGGTGCAACCCTTCCATGGAAAATGGGGGGATGCATATATTTATTCGGAAGCGAATCGCCTCGGACAAACCTACGGAGTCTGAAGTACAGATATCAATTTATTGAGAAAAACGGACGCCCAATCATGTTGTAGCATAGCAATCTTTACCCCAGTTGCGTGTATCGTTGACAAACAGATGGACCAGCTGACCTATTGTTCTTCGCTCTTGCTAGGGAATAATTTATTATCACAGCTGTTAGCCTTGTTGTTGTTGTTGTTGTTGTTAGCGGAAACTGGACACATCATGATGTACGGCCTTTACGGCCGGAATCGGGGACCATCGACGGAAGCGTGAGTCGCTCGTTTTTCTTTGAATTGGATTGACCGCACTCCCGATGCCCTTCGACACCAACTAAACTGTTATCACGAAGCTTTAGAAGAACTTACCGAATACAGATCTAGTTGCTCGTTCAGCAGCTGACTGTGGGGGAACAATTTGCTGCCCACCGTGCTGTTGAAGAAGTTGCAGCGCTTGTGCTGCCATTTTCGTCGTCTGCGATCTCGTAAAATCTCTCCTTCAGACGAGAAGAATTCTCCGAGTGAAGACTTTTCGGCGCTAACTGTTTCTGGATAAACGGATTGTGCACACTGCCGTGCAGCGGAGAACTGAAAACTTGACCTCCAGATCCAGATTGAGACAGTCCGAAAGATGGCAGGGAAGGGGGCATTTCATCGATTATGGGCAAGCTTGAAGAGTAAAGAGTTTCGTCAGTATTTATGCAGGTAATCCGTGACCGGTTAAAGGAAAGCTGGGTCTAGACAGTGACAAGTCTACAAAATCATGCAAATGATCCGTCATATGTCGATTGTGCACTGCGTCTGCATGTGGTTTGGCTAAATTTTGGAGTCGGGTTTGGTCAGGCTTGAGTAAGCTCAGCTTGGCATGGCAGGCTACAACCTGACAACAACAACAACAACAGTTCTATCATTATCATACAAATTGTCACTCGATTGGAACCTATCTTTTCTATACAGCTGAAATAGCACCGTTATGTCAGCAATCTCATGATGTTAGAACTCCACCATAGCCTTGATCCTAGCTCAAAGAAGCTTTCAAATTTGGCACCACCTGATATAGCCAAGTTTACATGGCTTCGTTCGTTTCTACTCAGCCATGAATCCTGTTACTGAACTTACATTTACACTCCGTGAAAACACGGTTCCATGGGTCGTATGGCTCTATCCGGCAATAAAACAACCCCTTCCCAGTCTCTGTCGACTGCTTTTATCGAGTTCGGCAAATAGTTTCATTGCCGTGAAGAGCTGATCCGTCTGCAATCAGTCTGCAAACATCAACGGCCGGTTTAATTTTCGCCAGTGTCTTCATACAGGTCACGTGATGCGCGCGATAAGTTGATGATCACGTGACACGTATGAATATAATGGTTCCTGTCCGTCTGTCCGTCGTACCCTCTGTCCGTCGTACCGTCTGTCCGTCCCCCGTGTCCAATCTATATCAGGGACAGTTTTTTATCTACAGTTCCAATTTTTGGTGAGTGGATACCCTACGGGGAGACGATGTGTCGTGTACCAAAATGAAGGTCGAGGTCAGAGGTCAAAGGTCACTGGCCTGAAAAACAAGAAATCACTGAAGTGTTCGTGTCCGGTCTATATCTGTGAACGTTTCCCATTCACAGTTGCAAATTTTTGTGACTGGATACAGTAGCTGAAGACGATGTGTGGCGTACCGAAATTGAGGTCGAGGTCAGAGATCAAAGGTCACTGTTGCCTAAAAATCAGAAAATCATTGATCGTTGACAATTTTCTATCTGCAGTTCTAATTTTTGGTAAGTGGATGCCCTAGAGGGGAACGATGTGTTGCATACTAAATTTAGGTCGAGGTCAAAGGTTAGTGTGACCGAAAAATCAGGAAATCATTAAAAATTCCTAATTTTTTGTGAGCGGATTCAATAGGGGAAATGAATTGTCACATACCAATAATTAGGTCAAGGTCAAAGGTCAGTGACCCCATAACCAGAAAAATATTAAAAATAACTTCTTCTTTTTTGTGTCAGTAGATACATTAGGGGGACACGATGTGTCACATATCAAAATTTAGGTCAAGGTCAATGTGACTCCCAAATCATGAAATTGTTAAAAATCATGATTTTTTGTGTCCATTGATATAGGAGAACATTTCTCATGTACCAAAATTTAGGTCAAGGTGACCCCAGAATCAAGAAATCTTTAAAAATTACTTTTTCTGTGTGTCAGTAGATACATTTAGGGTCACATTGCGTCCCGTATCAAAAAGTATTCAAAACCCCCAAAATCATAAAATTGTTAAAAATCATGATTTTTGTGTCCATAGTAAATCTATGGTTTTTATACTTTGAGGGAAGACAATGTGTTGTGTACAAAAATTTAGGTCAAGGTCAAAGATCAAGGTCACTGTGACCCCAAAATCAAGAAATCATCAAAAATAACTTTCTTGTTTGTCAGTAGATACATTGGAGGGACACGATGTGTTACATACCAAAATGTGGGTCAAAGGTCAAGGTCACTGTGACCCCAATATCAAGAAATCATTAAAAGTCACATTTCCGTATGCCTTTCGAAGACGAGGTCGTGTAATGTGATGTTGCTTTCTGTCCATCCATCCATGAAACATTTGTTGTCCATGCCCTATCTCTAGTTTCAAGGTGTGGATTGGTACCAACTTTGGGTACCAGTATACCTTACTCAAATGCCAAAGAGGAGCCATATTCACTTTGAGATCAATTGGTCAAAGGTCAAGTTCACAGTCCCCCAAAACTGAATCAACTTTAGCTGACTATATTATGTTGGAATATTCAAAGTTGTCTCTCCGACATGTATATGGCATTTGTCCTGTGGAGTTGTCTCCCATGTTTGATACATGTAAGAAACCGCTACATTTAGTTAACTGTTGTGAAATAAAAACCATATATTTAAAAATTTAACAGGGAGAAGAGTCCTTTATGTTTATTAACTCAAGAACAAAGGTTTACTTCATGACTTCCTTCACATTTTCTTCCTTCATGAAAAATTTTCTCGCCTGAAAGGAATCCATTTGAAGAAAAAACTACTATTTTCTTGTGTTCGACTATTGTCGATTTCAGTGTGGGATATGTGAGCTCTCGGCTCTTGTTTCAAGGTCAACTAGTTACCAAGAGTTAAGCCCATTTTAGTTTATCATTCAATATAAGATGTGATATATGTTACATTCTCAGAAGCACACAATCGTAGACCTTTCTCTGAATTTTGCTAGCTACCAATTGGAATCAAGGCTATTAAAACAACCTTGAAATTTGGAACAATGTAATTCCAGATATACGGGCGTATTATATTGAAGCCCCTTGGGCTCTTGTTTTTGGGGTTTTTTTTCAAGTGAATTGAACAAAACTATTTTGATATGAAGATCGTCATTAAAAGAATCCAGTTAGATTCCAGTCTTTTTCATTTGAGGGAATATTACGAGAATCGGATTCCCATCAAACAATGAGCCCTGCAGTGGCCCGGAACTGAATCTAACATTATCCAGTCGGGTTGGTATCTTGAGTTCGGATTCAACTTACATGTGCTATCGATCATGTCCATATGGTCTTAAAGAGACCTATTTTTAAATAAGGTCAAATGTCAATGTCACAACACTTCAAAACTAGACAGCTTGTCTGTACTATATCTGGAGGTATTAGGCTACATGTATTCACCTAACTTCTCAAAATTAAGATTCGTTCCGATATAATGCCCAAAATCCCCCCTCCTCCTTCTGCGTGGAGAATTACTTTTTCTGTGTGTCAGTAGATACATTTAGGGTCACATTATGCGTCCCGTATCAAAAAGTATTCAAAACCCCCAAAATCATAAAATTGTTAAAAATCATGATTTTTGTGTCCATAGTAAATCTATGGTTTTCATACTTTGAGGGAAGACAATGTGTTGTGTACAAAAATTTAGGTCAAGGTCAAAGATCAAGGTCACTGTGACCCCAAAATCAAGAAATCATCAAAAATAACTTTCTTGTTTGTCAGTAGATACATTGGAGGGACACGATGTGTTACATACCAAAATGTGGGTCAAAGGTCAAGGTCACTGTGACCCCAATATCAAGAAATCATTAAAAGTCACATTTCCGTATGCCAGTTTCGAAGACGAGGTCGTGTAATGCGATGTTGCTTTCTGTCCATCCATCCATGAAACATTTGTTGTCCATGCCCTGTCTCTAGTTTCAAGGTATGGATTGGTACCAACTTTGGGTACCAGTATACCTTACTCACATGCCAAAGAGGAGCCATATTCACTTTGAGATCAATTGGTCAAAGGTCAAGTTCACAGTCCCCCAAAACTGAATCAACTTTAGCTGACTATATTATGTTGGAATATTCAAAGTTGTCTCTCCGACATGTATATGGCATTTGTCCTGTGGAGTTGTCTCCCATGTTTGATACATGTAAGAAACCGCTACATTTAGTTAAACTGTTGTGAAATAAAAACCATATATTTACTAATTTAACAGGGAGAAGAGTCCTTTATGTTTATTAACTCAAGAACAAAGGTTTACTTCATGACTTCCTTCACATTTTCTTCCTTCATGAAAATTTTCTCGCCTGAAAGGAATCCATTTGAAGAAAAAACTACTATTTTCTTGTGTTCGACTATTGTCGATTTCAGTGTGGGATATGTGAGCTCTCGGCCCTTGTTTCAAGGTCAACTAGTTACCAAGAGTTAAACCCATTTTAGTTTATCATTCAATATAAGATGTGATATATGTTACATTCTCAGAAGCACACAATCGTAGACCTTTTCTCTGAATTTTGCTAGCTACCAATTGGAATCCAGGCTATTAAACAACCTTAAAATTTGGAACAATGTAATTCCAGATATACGGGCGTATATTGAAGCCCCTTGGGCTCTTGTTTTTTTGTTTTTTTTTTCAAGTGAATTGAACAAAACTATTTTGATATGAAGATCGTCATTAAAGGAATCCAGTTAGATTCCAGTCTTTTTCATTTGAGGGAATATTACGAGAATCGGATTCCCATCAAACAATGAGCCCTGCAGTGGCCCGGAACTGAATCTAACATTATCCAGTCGGGTTGGTATCTTGAGTTCGGATTCAACTTACATGTGCTATCGATCATGTCCATATGGTCTTAAAGAGACCTATTTTTAAATAAGGTCAAATGTCAATGTCACAACACTTCAAAACTAGACAGCTTGTCTGTACTATATCTGGAGGTATTAGGCTACATGTATTCACCTAACTTCTCAAAATTAAGATTCGTTCCGATATAATGCCCAAAATACCCCCCTCCTTCTGGTCTTATGTGCGTTATAAATTCTTGTCAGCAAGATACACATGTAACTTAGAAACAGGTCAATTCACGTCAAAAGTTTGCTGAATATATATGGGCAAATAGCAAGGGTCAAGGTCACAGCATCCTGAAACCGAATCTAATATTGACTGAGATGTATTTTAAAATTATATGTGTGATTCACTAAACAGTTGTGTTTTATAGGTATGCTATTCATGTGATTCTAAAGAGACATATTTATTTTCAGGTCAAGGCCATAGCCCTCCAAGATGCCCAGATAGTTATTACTAACCAAGCTTCTCAAAACTTCATGGCTCTTGTTCATTTGATTCCGAAGTTCTAGGCATATTTATTTTGAGGCCATTATGTTAAAAGACCATGTCACATGTAACCTAGAAACAGGTCAATTCACGTCAAAAGTTTGCTGAATATATATGGGCAAATAGCAAGGGTCAAGGTCACAGCATCCTGAAACTGAGTCTAATATTGACTGAAATATATTTTAAAATTATATGTGTGATTCACTAAACAGTTGTGTTTTATAGGTATGCTATTCATGTGATTCTAAAGAGACATATTTATTTTCAGGTCAAGGTCATAGCCCTCCAAGATGCCTAGATAGTTATTACTAACCAAACTTCTCAAAACTTCATGGCTCTGTTTTCCATTTGATTCCGAAGTTCTAGGCATATTGGTTTCGAGGTCATTAGGTTAAAAGACAACGTCACATTATTCCAAAACTGAATCTACATGTAGATTCTCTATGGATTGTATCTCGAGTTAAAATTCACAGGATTTCTTGATTTCTCAGATTCTCAGATTTCTCAAAGGTATATGTAGGATTCCAAGAATCCATTGATTTGTGTTTTGGGACCCATTGATGTACAATGTATGTGATCACAGACTATTGTGCATGTTGGAGCATGTTTGTCCCTTGGGACATTCTTTTTTCAGTAGTATTATTACTGAATGTACCTAATAGATCTAATATATCAACAGAGGAGAGTATACATGCAGATGTTCCTACCCAACTATTGAGATTAATGTTGTCCCCCTGAATTAGAAATATTAGCTATGTGTATGCTTGGAAATTACATTTCATGCTTAAAATACAGTTCCATTATTTCAACTTGGCTTAGAATTTAATCCATGTTCATGGGTGATTATTTTATGTTTGACCACACTTTATATATTCCTCTAATAATTTTTTATTACAGATTTAACGCTCATTTAATACTCAGGGTAGACTGAACTGTTCTTGTCCACTTTGAAACCAAATTTTTCTTGAATAGTTTATTCAACCAAAAAGCTACTGTTGTGACAAATAGCTGACATACATAGAATACATGTATTATGAAAGGAAATTCATCAGTTGAAATGCATTACAGGAAATTCAAAGTTGAAATGCGTTAGAATTTGTCTGCCATTTTCGACCAACAATATACTTCCACAGAGAAATACACTAGTCACGATGAATTAGCATATTGGTGAGTACATGTACAGTTGACATTGGAATAAAAATTGAGACCAGAAATTTTGACTTATTTTTGGTCAATTTCCTTGAAAAATCATCACTTTCTATTTCTCTGAAGGATTAATGCTTCACATATGTAAAATGGAATATGTAATATGTATGATGGTTTCAACAAGCTGTGCAATAACTTGATTAGAAATCCATGTATTCTATTTTCAACATTGTTAAAGCTAATGTGTGTTTTTTTCTCTTTATTTCATATCCTCGACCTCTGTTTACTGAATGACACAGTACGGTGAGTTAATATTTGCCTTTGGTATCATTTGCCTTTTAGAGCAGTATTCATTATTGAACTTGAACTTCCATACATGCACATGTGGTAAACCCCCTAATAATCCCATCGCCCTATTGAACTTCAGTCACTCCCAATTTTGCAGACAGAATTCTTTCATTTGTTCTATTATTAACATTTAATCACGGGTGATTCCCCTTCTAAAATCAGAAAAATAACAAGTTAGAACTACATGTAGACATTGTTGGTACAATGACACGGTCTTTCCACGACGGTCCTCCAAAGGTATCCTTTCGTTGGAAATTAAGTTCATGTCATGTTGCATAGGCGATGTCGATATAATAACTGAACACCCTTCGTTTAATTGACAAATATACATAATGCGTCATGGGCTTACAGAGGGCTCATCATGGTTCGCAGCTCCTTTCATCACTTAAAACGACGTTCATTTAATTACAATCGCGGGGTGACGCGGTTGAAAGAACTCATTATTGGAAGTAACAGGCAACAAATTAGAAGTCCGTACCTATTGCGGTTCAAGAGTTATAGCGTTTCCAAAAAGATGAGCCAGCTCCGTCATGTAACACGACATTTATTTAATTGCGAACTCCGGATGCCTCGAGTGTTACAGCCGAATCGCTATAGCGAAATTGACAACTCCCATTGAATAGATGAAATCAACATGTGACCATTTAACGGCTTAATAGTTCGGGAAAATTGTTTTTTTAATATCTCTAAACCTATCAAAGCTATATTCTTGAAATTTCATAGGCAAATACATATATATATTCCCTCAATCGTGCCTAAAAATAGTGATGATTGGATGCATAATTTTCGCAAAATTTGAATAAATCCAAAATTTCAGAAATGGCTAATTATCTCCCAATCTTTCTGGTATCTTTTTATGGGTTCTACCGAAGTTCTGTTACCTCATGTAATGACCTACATTCATGTGCAAATTTCAAGTTAGAATTCCTAACAGTTTTCAAGTTATGGCGCTGTAGTCTGAAAACTGTCGGGGGCCATATCTGAAAAACCAGGGTCAAGGTCACGTTGAAAATTCAGTGACGTTATACCTGTATCATGCACTACAAATGCACTAAATTACAGATTCCTGCATGTTGTAGTTTTTGAGAAAAATGCGAACAATGTTTTTTACATTGTGCAATATTCAAGGTCAAGGTCACATTGGATCGTTTTATAAATAGCGCCTAAAGAAAGACAATATTGTGCCCATTATTGTTTCATTGTTTTGTAACTGTCAGTGTGTTAGTTTTTTAGAAAATGGAAGCCGTATTTTCGATATTTGGATGCTTACCGCTTCAAAGGTCAAGGTCAAGGCCGAGTTCTGAGACAAGTGGTGACCTTGTGACATGATGTAGGTCACGTGACCTTATTTTTAGGCTGATCGCATTAGCCGTTCAAGATTTCACTACCAAAATTTGCACTCATATAGAGACGCTCCTGTAGGTCAACGGTCAAATTTAAGGTCACATTCTTTTCGGTCATTAAAGTGTTCATTAATATTAGGAGTATCAATGCCGTAGCTTATTTCCTTATAAAATACCGGGTTTTGAAAATCATTGAAAGGGAGATAACTACTTTTTCTTGTTGCGTAACAATTCAAAAATATAACTACAGCCTGGCCATATGTAACACTTACCAACCATCAAGTTTCTTTTAGATATGTTCTTTAGTTTTGGCTGTACACAGCCCACACGAAAAACAGCACCAGGGGAGAGAACTCGAAAACCTCTTCTTTGACCTACTTATTTTATTGGTTATTTTGTTGGGTGTATCTGCAAACTTTCACATTTTAAATTTCAGCTGCATCGCCTTGTGCATTTGGTCAATATTCGCAAAATGGTGTTTTATCAAAAAAGCCAATAGGTCAAGGTCAAGGTCAAAATCGAATACTTGTACCAGAAAATACAGCCTCGTATCTACAAAGGTGCCAAATATCTAAGCTGTATATCAAGCCGTTTAGCCGCTATTTCAAAAGTAGAATAATAATAATAATCCGTAGAATAACAAAAGGTCTTTCCATCTGTAATGGAAAGACCTAAATAACGAATTATCTGTATGATTTTGGGACCATTTTATCAACTTCCGGTTCTAATAAATTAGATCACCCCCTGCTTTTAAAGTGGAAAATTCCACTTCCTGTGATGAATTGTTTAGAGTATTTACCATATATTATTAGACTTCTACATGATGATGAGTGAGCTGAGTCAACTTGATTCTTCACCTGTTGACCTCAGGCTCTTCCCTAAAACTGCATACTTTTCAGGCTACAGGCTTGTTTATGCTTATAGAGAAAAGTTAGTCTGACAGGAGCAGTTAGACCTCTGTATATTTGGATCAGCCAATATAATGGCTGTAGTGTTGCTGTCAGTGGAATGCTCACCCAGGCCCTCTGATGCTGTGGTTCTACAGCAATACCAGAAAAACAATTTATTGCGCAAAATTCTGTATTCTTGGAGAAGATCAGCGAAATACATGAAAAAATTACTGAAAAACTGTCAAGACCACAAAATTCCAGGTGAATCATCTCAGTTGGTGTATTATTTAGTGTGCACATGTACATATTTCAAGTTAAGGGTAGAGTAAGGTCTTACTGGCCATGCTAGAAAAAACACTGGTAGAATTGTATTTTATTGGGATAGAGAAACGTTAAATAGTACAGTAAAGTATGTGGACTTTACAGCGTAACTCCACCTAGTATTAATGAAAATTGTTCATGTAGAATACTGGCAGGCATCCAAATCCATATCTAGACCAACACTGTCTAGGTTTCTTTTTATACGCCCAAGGTCGTATATTGCGATCATGATTTCTGTCCATCTGTCCATCCCTCTGTTAACTTTTGTTTGTCTGTACGATATCTCCAGTTCCAGGTCGTGGATTGGTATCAAACTTAAGGTATACCTCAACCATTGGTCAGAGAGGAATCCTATTCATTTCGAGGTCAAAGGTCAAGGTCACTGTGGTTGAAGAATCAGTAAATCATTGAAAATTGTTATGTTTTTCACTATAAGTACAGATCAAAGCTTTGGATTGTGATGGCAAAGAAGATAGAAGATTTTGAACCCTTGCCATTTTTGACTGAAGGGTATTGTCTGCTTGGTCCTTCTGTCTGTTTGATCATCTTGCTTGTTAATGTAATATGTCTTGAAGTATAATAGCCAGGCTTTCTAAGGTCATATAACAGAAGTAACTGGCAATGGGTCAGAAGCCTAGTGAAATTGACTTACCTTGACCTATTTTATCAAGATCAAATTTGAATGTTGGTGATAACTTTCGAAGGATTACATCTAGGAGCTCCAAATTGATACTACATTTGCAACTGGTGATTGACTAGAAGCCTTTGACTTACATGTAACTTCACCTAGTTTATCAAGACCAAATTCAAGTTTTTGTAGTATCTTGAAGGATCTCAGCTCGGCTCTTCAAATTTACACAATGGTACATGTACATATGCAACTGGTGATTAATTATAAGCCTATTTAATTTGACCGACCTAGACCTATTTCATCAAGATCAAATTCTAGTTAATACATTATGTTTGAAAGGGTTAAATAGTTACATGTAGGCATGCACAGGGGTATACAGAAGCCCATAAGGCTCTTGTTACCTGGATGTATATGTGTCATCAGTGTCCTGAGTGATAATGTCACAGTGATATAGTCTCTGAATGAATAAATATATAAATATGTATTGACAAACATTCTAATGAAATGCTAAGAATGCCCCCCTCCACCCCCGCTCCCCCATTTAGCTATAAAAATCTGAAATATTTTTGTCAAGAATTTAAATCGGACACTTGATCTTGTGGATACAGTATACATGTATGTGTTCAGAAGTTGGTCAATTCCACGTAAAATTAAACCAAAGTGGCAATTTTTTAATTGGATATTTTATAATAACCTATATACATATATGTAGTATATGCTCCATGCTTTCAGAAACAAGTCAGGAAATATGCATTCAATCGCCCATGGGCCAGGTGGCGCCACCTACATCTACCGAAATAATTTAGCCTGATAAGGATTTTTTACTGTATAACTGTTTTTTGTGGAAATTTGTACATAAATGCATTTAATCTTAGATTTTTTGCAATATTCGGTTAAACAGCCACCTCTTGCTCTGATATTTGTCATCAGAACAGGCACTGGATATTTTTATTAAATCGCATGTCCAATAATAAACGTTACTGTCGTGTTGTAGCGCCCGTCACAATATTCTACTAATTTTTAATGTGCTGATAAAATAAAGGTCCATAAAATAACATGAATCCCTTTTCTTCTATTAGTGCTCGAGTACCAACTATATTAGCCAGATTTAATTTTAACAGTTACTAATTAACCAAGGTAATTAGCGTGACGGGCGCTACAGATTTCATCGTGACGGGCGCTACAGCCTCTGATGTAGCGCCTGTCACATTTAGTACATGTGGCCCTAGCATTCAGCTGAACCAGTTGCACTCAAAATTGCAACATTGTTTATCAGGCATGAAGCCACTGTCATGAGTGATGCATGCCTGACTAGATGTAGAGATATTAATACAGGCGCTACGGATTTCATCGTGACGGGCGCTACAGCCTCTGATGTAGCGCCCGTCACATTTAGTACATGAGGCCCTAGCATTCAGCTGAACCAGTTGTACTCAAAATTGCAACATTGTTTATCAGGCATGAAGCCACTGTCATGAGTGATGCATGCCTGACTAGATGTAGAGATATTAATATTATTGGCCCTGCCCATATATAATTGCCATCAGTGATTTCCTCTTTTTCTGGTTGCGAGCTTTATACTGGCCATTTCATCTTTGGATTTTGATGCAGTCACCGCTCATTTTGAGGATTGGTTTTCACTTTAAGTTTAACCAATATACACTCAAGCTTTTGGTCACATGTTAGCTCATTATCATATGATGTTGAAGTGGCAGTGCCAAATGGCCTATTCGTCACGTAAGGAAAACACAATAGATGACTACATGCAGGGAACCTTTGTTGAACCTGGAAAAGCTACCTGACAAGCTGTATTGCACACGGTGTCCCCGGTTTGAAGATCCTTATGAACAGCCCCAACAAATATTTTCACACAGTCAAAACTCATTTCTTAATTCTTTCAAAGATGTCATGAAGGTGTGCATCGAACTCTTTCTGATGACATCAAGAGTAAACTCTGCAATTCAGTGCTTCCAACAGAATAAGCTACAGGTGGGATCCGGTGTTAACCCTAGCTACCAGGCCTGGGGGTGCCATCATCTGCATTATGGCCCTCCCCAGCGTAAGTTCTAACCTTCGAACTGGATCTTTCTTTATCAGGATTTTTCAAAGAAAATTAATGTTGGTAAGAAAGGTGTGTCATCTGCCATATCACCTGGATACAACATGTCGTGAAGATCATTTTTGTTGCTTGATGAAATACATGTAGCACATTAAATCAATTGGAATGATGGCATAATGTGTCTTATTCTTGGTGAATATTTCAGAGAATATTGAAATAAACAATTGGACACTTAACCATCAAGTTGTCATTGTCTTATTATAGGATTTATAGGACCTAGCCCATTCTGTTTCAGAGGGTGTAGCGCCCGTCACAAAATATGTAGCGCCCGTCACACTGGAATTTTCAAATTCATGTTAGCAGATAATAAGAGATGGGGCAAACTGTTCTTCAACAAAGAATCAGTACTCCGTACCTTACTATGCCATACTGATAAGAAGTTAAAATCATTTGAGAAATCACAGGGATTTGGAAGTTTCCATACTAACCGCACAAATGGAGGGAAATCCCTGTAGCGCCCGTCACGTTATGCAAATTGTCTGTGATTTTGATTGGTCAATCACATTCTTTCAAATTTTTTATATTACTTTACACTCCTACATGATCTTTAACTGTTTGAAGAATGTTAGTTATATTGGGGCAGTAGTGTGCAAATCTGGCATATTACAACACCAGGAATATACTCTGAATGTAGCGCCCGTCACAATGGAATTGACCATGAGGGAGTTTTGCAGGCCAGAATGGATATCATTAGCAGCTAAGCAGCCCGGTTCTGAAATGCAGAAAAAAATATGTGCATGCAGCCCTCGAAATTTGGCGTAACCGAAACGATCGGTTACGCGTCGGTTACGTGGTTGTAAATTCTGCAGAACGAATAATCAGTTACGTGAAAAATCAACTTGCGCTACGGTATGATGAGTGCCATTGAAAATGTCTGGGCGACCGGCCCAGTAACAGTCATCAATCGTTGCCTTACCGGTCTATATTTCTCCTCTATGGTATCGATATCTTCGAATCATGCTTCGGAGTTTATACACGTTTTTATTATGGAATTAGTATCATGAACGTGTGATTTTGCATCAGCAAGAAATAAAAACACGGAGATTCGAAACGAAGAAAACTGACATTCTGATGGCGCAAAAAAACGGAAGCATGCGATATCAAGGGGACACAACTCCCAACATACAAAGCCTGAATTCATCCAATCAAATGCGGATCAATTCTACAGCGCGGGACAGCATGACACGGAAGTGGATGGAAATCAGTGTGAATGCAGTGATTTCTCATCTCCGGATCCTCCGGACCGCAGGTTCGATATGCAAAACGGCTCAAAAGCGAAAACTGACTCTGTGAACATAAAAACATTCCAGAAGTGGTCATTTCACGATGACTTTAGAAAAGTTTTGTTTTACTTTCTACACATTTCACATTTTATTTTTTTCAACACTGTCCCTTTCATGCCTGGGTGCTTCTTGCTGAATTTCTGACGAATAAGTTGCATATGTTACATCGCAGTTTGAGAATATTGCCGTCAGCTGCTGTTTCAAGGACTTTCAAGGGTCATTCTCACGGAAAGGCACAATTCGTGTCACTCGACCCAAATATTCTTCTAACCAGTCTTACGGGTGAAAAAATTCAGATTGTTCGTAGTATTCATTTAGTAGAGTACGAATAACTCATTGCAAGCACTCTCCCGATTGATTTTTTTAGGTAAATTTTCACCAGAACCCTCAATTTTGGGTAAAATAGACCTGTAACCGGCTGTAGTGACCTACTTGATACCACGATAAAGTTGCCAAAAATTCTTTTGTTCTATATTATTCTACCTTTTTGGCAACCAGCCGCATCTGTTCTTTCAATATATGAATATATTTTTTACAATGCCAGATTATCTTGTGAAAATGGCATGGGCAAAGGTCTGTAACTGGTTTTCGGTTCATTGGTGTTACTGTAACTGAAATCGGAGCCAAAAAGCGAACGCTTAAATTAGAAACAAAGATTTGCCACCAGGCGGCTTCTTTTCCAAGCGCGGGTAAACTTGAGATTCCATAAGAAGTGTTTTATGAAATTCTTTTCAGTATTTCAGTCATTTCTAGCTCCAAATTTTCAGCGTACGTTTATTACCGGTCAATGGTGTTACGTGTCAGGATCAACATGTAGTGGCTCCCGAGTAAAAATA
>JAVTVY010022117.1:0-92451 GCA_036873755.1 Hanleya hanleyi
TTGAACTAGTGGTCAAAATCTTTCATGATTGCTTCAACTTACATGCATTTACCCATCAAGTGCTGTTTGTCAACCTTCATCAGGGAATATAGTTTCCAAATTTCAGTGAAAGATGTTTCCATTGGACTGGACATGTACATGTATCTATTCATCATGTTGGTCAGTGTGAGAATGATGCGGTGACCCTGATTATACTATAGAAGACAGGCTGGTCTGCTTTGACTCTGCTCATAACAAATTGATGTTGAGTAATTTTAACCTGTTAAACCTTTCTAACTGATTACGGCTTCAGGCTTACCTGTTGACTGTACACACCAGACTTCCTACATGTGTCTACCTCCACAAAAACTCCCTCATGTTTATCCAATTATCTACACAAACCAATGGTAATACCAGATTTCGTTTGAAAAATTCAAGTTGACCAATGAACCTTTTCAAACCTGGAAGATACTGCTTGATTAAATTTCCATAGAAACCCATTGAGATGTTCAGAATGGTGATATTCTGTTTTGGATTGGTTGGAACTTTTGTTTGTACAGTCAGATGCACTGCCGCTACATTTAAATTATTACTTGAACATGCAAATAGTTAACGCCATGCTTTGAGGGTAGTCTTATCACCTTCACTTGTTACAAACTCCTGCAGGACAAATTAAGACTGTTAAGCACATCGCAGGAAAATCTGGCTGAGCTTTTAGACATTTGTATTTCTAAAGTCCGTGTAAGTTACCCGCTTTTTACCTGTCTAATCACATTGTGTTCACAGTTTAGCCTAACATGCTATAATTGCCTGTATGTCTATTTTATACTCTCCTGTCTTTATCTACATTGTGTGTAGACCGTTTTGTAATCATGGTAACCACTAGTAAGGTACATAATAACCTGGGAACCATGGTAGTGACTAATTCCAGTGAAGGGGAATACTGTGTACCCTGTTCATAATGACATCCTTTATTCATGTTACGTGTATAAGTGAATATTTATTTTTTATTTATTCAGTGTATGGTACTGAACAATGGTACTCAGTATGGAACTAAACAATATTATACTCAGTGTATGGAACTGAACAATGATAATCAGTGTATGGTACTGAACAATCATATTCGGAGTATGGTGATACTCCGTATTGAACTACACAATATTATACTCAGTGTATGGAACTGAACAATGATAATCAGTGTATGGTACTGAACAATGATATTCAGTAGGGAACTGAACAATATTATCAGTGTATGGAACTGAACATTGATAATCAGTGTATGGTACTGAACAATTATACTCAGTGTATGGTACTGAACAATTGTATTTGTGTATGGTACTGAACAATCATACTCTGTGTATGAGATGGAACAATCCTACTCATTGTATAACCCCTCATTATATATGTACATGATATTTGGATATGTATGACTTGAATTCATTGCATGCCACAAACCTATTATCTCAATTGCACATGCAGTGTCTTAACTTTAATTGTTATACATAACCTCTTTGTAGTTATTTGTATTGTTGCAAATTTATTGTCCAATATTGTTTATAACAAAATTTATTGATCAAAATTTTAAAAAAATTCTGTATCAAATTGGAAGGACACATTTTGTGAATCCTACTTCTTGATTCAACTAAATTTATATCCTCTGTTTTTTTCAAGTCAAAATTTTGAAAGGCCTTCAGGCAGTATAAATATGTAATCAATTTGTGTGGAGTTCCCACCAAATTGATATGGACAATTTTTTTTTTTTGCAATAGCTCTATCTCTGAACTAATACAATCTGCACTCTTGGTAGTGTGTCTGGTATTGTCACGTCACCTTAACCTGAACTGTTTGCTTATACTGACACTGGCAGGAGGATGAGGACTCGTCGGAAAACCACAAGCTGGTAGAAAATCCTCTTGATGATGATTTTGCTTGCAGTAATCCACGTTTCAAGGTGAAGTTCGCTTTGAACAGTCCCAACACTGGTTATGTTCAACTGCTGTGTGCAGTGTTGTTGTGCATGTACATGTTTTATTGCATGTTGAGAATAGCTGGACAAACAACTGGCAAAGGCTTGTCCCTGAAGTTATTGCATTTCATTTTGACTTCTTTCAGAGAATGCTGTTGCATTTTACAGTGTCTCGTAAACATAAACCTGATGACATTTTGTCCCTCTTCTATCCCATGATGCAATGTACATACATGACAATGAAATGACAGGTGGGCATCGTAATACAATTGAATTACCCTGTCCCCTCCCTCTGTAACACCACATCAATTTAATTGCCAATGAGAGATCCTTGGGCTGGCAGTTGGTCTTGTAAGTCTTTAATTTGTCGCGTCGGGTTATTTACAGGACTGCGCGCCTGGTCCATATTTTTATATATTGCATGATTGCAAAAATTGTATATGCAGAGTTTGACTTTTCCATTGAACTTGTTAGAATCAGATCATCTATACTGTCACAGATGGCTGCTCCATTTTACTGCTACATTCATACCAATATCCATATAGCATGAGATGAAGCATTTTGATTGATTGCAATAGGTAATATTATGACTATCATGGGCTGTAAAATGATGTCTGGGTCACCATTCATGGTTCATACTTTAGGATTGATTTGATCAGACTTATGTGGATGTTTTGTGTGATTCTTCATCAGCTAAGTACATTTGTTGTTGTTTGCCTCATTTATTCCTCGTTTACTGTGTGTTGTCTTCTGCACGGAATTAATTTGAATGGTTTTATCTAATTATGAATCTGATCTATCGCTACTTCATGATATCCTGTTTTCTTGCCCTGTTTTCGATTTATATCATATTTAAATTTTTCTCATATGCTATACGCCTATAGATTCATTTGGATATATGCGAAAAGCTTCATATGAACAACTCTTCTTTGCAGTTGGCTTGGTTTAAATTATGTGTTGTCTTACCAATCTACACATTTATCTGTATGACATACAAAGTTTTTTCTATACATACAATATTTTACATGTACAGGTATATTGTATGCTATTTATTTTTTTTTTTTTATTATTTTTATTTTTTTTGCCATTTACATTGAATTTGAAACTCCAACTCCAAATTCTCGTTCTTGGAATATAAATTTGATTTTTGCAGACAAGTTTATCCAAGTCCACCTTGAATCAACACCTAAATAACCAGCCAAACCTGTTAATGTTGACTATTGTCCTAGCCTCAATCTTCCAGCTTCCATTGCACATGTTGTATTCAACCTGTGTAAATCAGAACCCTGTATAAACATGATAAACAGAAACAATGTTTTGGTCACATTCCAATCTCAATAAAATGAAATCCTAAAACTCATGCCTTGTAAATGTTACTACAGGATCTTGGATATATTCGAATTGAATCACCTGGAAATAAGAACTTGGTATTTCCAATAAACCCCCTGCAAATGAGATCAAGATAGCCCCTCTTCCTGTACAGATATATGTATCGGGAGATAAAAGTTCATCCTCTGATGGGGTAATACATGTAGGTTAATGTTCTAGCTGTGCCTTATGCTCCGTCTTGAGATTATACATGTAGGTCACATCCAGTGACCCCATCTCATGAATATTCAGTATTCCAAACAGACCAATCAGTCACAAGCTGACATGATGATCCTTTGGGGTCCGTTGAATCAGCAATTTGATTGGTCATTCACCCAAGTCCACCGTAGAGTGGCAAACTTGTAAACAAAGGGGAGAATTTATTGGGTCAGAAGCAGCAGTTTCATTAAAAATGCACTAAATATTCGACTCAAATGCTTTTTTTCATACATCATTCAGCATAAATGCATACATGTATACATGTATCCTGTGTTACGTGTCTGACCTTGCTGTAATATACTTTCAACAAGTTCTATTATTTGTGACATGAACAAATTGCAATATACATGTACTACATGTGAAAGCTTGACTGAGAATTAGGTATATCTTACATAATTATAATACAACAATGGTCAGCCTATATATTGATCAGTATGGTTATACAACCCTTCTGTTAGCTGAAATTGTCCAGTTCACCGTTTGACTGGACAATTAAGCTGTAGTTGTTGACCAGTGTTGGGACTTTACCTATAGCCTGAAATCCGACATGGCTGACCATGAGCTTACATGTATTTTGGTTGACCAGCCTTTATCACCATTACTGGCTCGAATACAGGTATGTTCTTATTCTGAAATAGTTAATATTCTAATATCATTTTTTCATAACAAATGGCCTTCATAGTGGAGCTCTATATTGCCCATGTATACAGGATGCTCAAGGGACACATCTATGCATTATACATGTAAGAAGTTCCAGTACTAGAAAATTTCTGGAAATGGATATTTTAAATATAACTGATGAATGGGCACTATATAAAAGCCTCATCTAAAATTGGACATTATATAAAGGTCTCATCTGATAACTGGACACTATATAAAGGTCTCATCTAATAACTCGACATTATATATAGGCCTCATCTGATTACTGGACACTACATTATATAAAGGTCTCATCTGATAACTGGACACTATTAAAAGCTCCTATCATAACTGGACACTATATAAAGGTCTCATCTGATAACTGGACACTATAAAGGTGCATCGATTTGATAACTGGACACTCTATAAAGTCTCATCTGATAACTGGACACTACATGTATATAAAGGCTCGATCCTAACTGGACACTACATAAAGGTCTCATCTGATGACTGGACAATCTACATGTATAAAGTCTCATTTGATAACTGGACACTATATAAAGGCTCCTATCCTAACTGGACACTATATAAAGGCTCCTATCCTAACTGGACACTATATAAAGGTCTCATCTGATAACTGGACACTATAAAGGTGCATCGATTTGATAACTGGACACTCTATAAAGTCTCATCTGATAACTGGACACTATATAAAGGCTCCTATCCTAACTGGACACTATAGAAAGGCTCCTATCATAACTGGACACTATATAAAGGTCTCGTCTGATAACCTGAACACTCTGTAATGTCTCCTCTGATAACTGGACACTATATAAAGGCTTCTATCATAACTGGACACTATAAAGGCTCCTATCATAACTGGACACTATATAAAGGCTCCTATCATAACTGGACACTATATAAAGGTCTCATCTGATAACTGGACACTATAAAGGTGCGATTTGATAACTGGACACTCTATAAAGTGTCCTCTGATAACTGGACACTATTTAAAGGCTCTTCCGATAACAGCATACTATATAAAGGACTTGTATTTATTTTCCTACGAAGTAGGCTACAGATCGCAAATTGTCCGGTAATGAGTGAGTGAGTCAGTCCATCCGAATCCTTTCGTCGGCAAAATAAGGAGAACCGTTGACATTAGAACCTTGATTTTTGGCATGAACGTGCATTAGGACATTGTTACCAGCAAGTTCTGATCTGAAATAATTCTGATTTAAATTAGATTGATAATTAACACTTCAGTATATTGTTATACATGTAGCTATATGTGGACTATAGCCTTTAACGTGTATCAGCTTCAAATTCAGGTCAAATTACCCAGAGCTAAAAATACCCTGTCCCCCTGTATGTCTTTGTACCGGTTATGCTCAGGAGAATGACATAGAATAATTATTATCTTGTGCAGAGAAGGTGTTGGTCTGGAGTTGAATTACCGTAAACTACATAAATGCTACCTTTCTACTATAGTACTATATATACAAATTTGTTGTATTGTTGGGGAAATAATGCGATTCAAAAAGTTGTTTTGATCCTGGACAAGGGCACTGAAAACCATTAAAGATATGTAAATGTATTTTCACACGTAAAGCTTGAAATCTACTGAACCTATATTATTCAATCTGTTTCCTTTAATTAAAAAATTGTAAAATTAAATCGGCGATCGTTATTTATTTTGGAATGAAGGCGCATTAGGAGACTGTTACCAACAAGTTCTGAGCTGACCTACTTTTGATGAACATTTCTGCTGATTTTTGATGAAAATCACTGGCGATTCTGACTTGGGCGATGCCCATCTTAATATAGGCAGGATTTCAACTGGGGGTGGGGATTTCCAAGAGTTCAGTTCACGTTCGAGTCCTAATGCCTACTGTACTTCGTAGGTCCTGTGACGTTAGTCACACTGCTCATGTATCCAATAGATACATACAAATTTCAATGTCCAAAATCTAGATCTGAATAATAAGTATACAAAAATTCAATAACATTTTTCACCCAATTGAAATCTTTTGTAAAAGCAGCCATTTTCAGTTAGACATTTTAGAAGACCCTAATATAAGTTTCAGATGATGTACACTGTCCTTCAAATGGTGTAATGTGCACATGAACTGAAAATTGAAATTGAATCGATTCCTATAGAATTTTCAGATATTGCATTTTTTTTTAAAGTCCTATGCAAAGTTGTTCTAACAAAAACACTCTCACTATTGAGTCTTAAAATATTATGTCTTGAAGACAGGGTTCTGGTTTGCAGAGGTGTAAAACATTGGCAACTAGAACAATGGGCCAATGAAGACAATTGTCAGTATTTGCAGGTTACGGTTTATCCAGGTGTTGATTTGGACAGGTGTAAGTGATATACACATGTACAAAATACAATAAAATTTCTTATCACTGCATTCACATTAAATTATAATGTATGTTGCCCATCTCCTATGAATTATGGGTTTGTCAACTTTTTATCACCTTTGAACTTCAGTTAACATGTACAGCATTCTGGTAGATGCGATGTCTGGAAATTGGAGACTCGGGGAAATACATGTAGTAATTCTCATTGGCGTCACTTAACACAGAATGGAATGGAATTATGTAGGAATATTCCCAATTGTATCATAGCCAGGTGGACCAATGTTAGATATTACAATGAATAAAACTATAAATGGTGCCAGATGCCAGGAAATGCAATTTACCAATAGTAATTACTCGATGATGCTCACTCTTCTTGACAGGACAGCTTCTGCAATTAATTTGAATATCTTTCAAGTTACATGTCTTCAATTTTTGTTTCACAGAAAGAAAGACAGACTATGTTTTTCAATGATGGCATCCGTGAGATAGACTACATCTTAGCATACGTTCCTGACAGTGATAGCCAGAAAGAACGTGATAAGGAACGCAAGCGAGAAGTTTATCTGGAAAATCTCCAAAGTCAAGGATTGGAACTAGAGAAGGCTGATAGATCTGTGAGTATGACCAGCTAAGCGTATACTCTTCAGTTTCAGAACTATTTTGTATGTCTTGTTCGTATCAACTCATCTTCACAAGTTTCGATACCAAATCTTCTTATTGCCATACACATGCACTGCACCACACATTTCATTGCAATGAATTTGCCAGGGATGCACGAAGCATTGTTACGCAGAGGTATAATGTCTGCCCCCTGAGGATCAACATTGTTCCACTCTATGTAACAAGGGTCTATGATGTGATTAGCCATCAGATTCACCAGTTGCTGAGGCAGATACTTTAGCATAATCTATAACCGATGTCTTTTAATAATAATTTATTCTGTTATCAATCAGAGTTTTGTATGAAATTTGGCAACATTCGATCAATTCAAAATGTGCATGTATGTAGTTATACTCGGTCACTAATCCAGCCCTCATAATTAGCCACGAGATTCACCAGTTGCTGAGGCAGATACTTTGGCAAAACCAGTTAACCTCTGCAATTTTTGACATGGGTTGAATGTGGGTTATCTTGAAACTAGACGATTTCGGCATACTTCCCATACTGTGGGGGTTGTAAGCAGATAATCATAGAGAAATGAAGAAAGCAGTGAGATTTTGTGTATATGTACAGCATGTACATGTATTTATGCTCTTTATTTTTTCAGGTTTTAATATATTATCCTGATTATTAGAATTGAAGCTGTGAAGGAGATCTTTCTTCCTTTATGTTTAATAGCATGACAATGTCTGACGTAGAACTCAATTACATCTTTGCTTGTCCCTGTTTTGAATAATGTTTCAGGATATTTCTTTTGTGGCATATGAAATCAGAAACCTGCATTAAATTGTTTATGCTGTGGTGGAGGATTTTCACAATGGCATGTCTGTCATTTCTTTTCTTCAGATTTTATTTGTTTTGTTTCATTTTGGCAAAATGGTAATTTTGTGTTTGTAATATGAGAATAGTGATCTCACATTATATTATGACGAAAATTTAGATCGGAACTCTGTGTTCATTTTTATTTATTTCGGGATTTCATTAGATCTGTGCACCTGGAAAATTTTTGATAGAAGCTGGACAGTTTTTTAGGGTGTAAATCTCATTCTGTGTCTTTTTAATTTATTTTCTTGGATTGTATCGTGGGTGAGTATAGCAGGTAGAGGTGAATGCATGCCTACTATGGTTTATCATCATATCATTGTTTACAGTTATCTCCCCTTGTTCTTGTTATATTACATGTCAACTAAACATGATCTCAACAGATTAGTTAGAATGTCCTGTTCTGGGGGAATTTGAGTATTATGTATACAATTAGGGGGTTGGCCGGTGAGGGTGAGGAGAGTTCAGATATCCTGTAAATAACATTTTCTGAAAACCAATTAGGCCATAGGGGTTACAAGAATGTTGTGTACATAATACTCAAATGAATCCCTCCTAATATATTATCTGTTCAGGTGTAATCTACATCTGGCTACATGTTTATTTCCTTCTTCAGTATACCATTTTTCAGACACATCAGCTAAACTCCAATGCCTATTTCGAACACAATATCAAAGATTAGATAGTTTTGTTTGAATGCCCCTTCCTAAACACATAGAGCTAGTCTCTGATCCCTTTTTATCTGCGTTGACTAGGGTATCTCCGTTACTTAGTACATGTAGCATGTGCCATTTTCAAACTCCAATCTTGGCTGTGCTGTTCTCATACTTCCTATAATGTAGAATTCCTACCATATATCTACAATCACTATTACTTTTATGTTCTCATTGCTCCAGCCACCTGTCACCCAATTATATGAAAAGTTCCATTTACAACTTCTCTACCTCATTCATATCTGGTTTAGCCCACAAGAAAAGAGAAGTCTTCTGTTTCTGATTAGCTTGTTTTAAACATAGGTGTCCCATAGTGTTAGCTATTGTTTGTTAAAATTAACATACATGTAGCTTAGTTTGCTCAAATCAGAACTCCACTAGTACTGAGAAAGATAAAAAAAAAGCTGCACGATCTCAACACCTTTAGAGATGGAATGTAGCTAGAAACAGAAAACTTGTATTTTTTGGCCTCATTCTGGTTCAAACTCCAAGATTCCGGTACATGTAAATAACCAGTACAAGTGTGCCTATCTCAGCTCAGCTTGATGACTGTCCTATCCTTGGTCAGGTTGATAACGATAGTCCTACAGATATACACATATATATGAAGTAGAAGAAATTGTCTGTGACAGTCACAGACATTTATTTTTACCTAGCAATTTTATCATACACGTAGGAAACACACAGGAGAATTGTCATTTTGATCAATCCAGTTGCTATTAGGCCAAACAAAATAATATGTGTGTTTACTGTTGCATGCGTTTTGAAAATAGGGTACCGCAGGTAGGTAGGCTTTTTCCTTCTATTTACTCTAAAATTTTATGACATATTTTTTTAGGGTAGGTAGGCACATCTCAAAAGATTTGCTCAAATCTTTTTCCCGTATATGTAGGTTAGTGTAAATTGTGGTCGAATATTCCGTCAAATGTTCATGTTATCATCATCGATTAAACCGGAAAATTATCTACAAATCGACAAGCCATCACCGCATCAATGCTACCACCGTGTTGGCTGCATCAGGTGACGTCAGATGGAAGTAGATATCTGATTGGCGGAGGGGCAACAGCTTGTGAGCGATCAACATATCACAGCGGACGTCTTTCATCTTTGGATGGGTATTTAAAAAGTTAACCTGAAAAATAAGGACTTCACCACGGAAATGGACTGGGTCGCCGGATTTCGATCATTTTTTTTGGCCCAAGTTGCAAGAACATGGAGGATCGGTGCATTTTTGCTGGGTAGGGTCGGGTAACAGTAAACATACATATTATTTTGTTTGGCCTTACGGTATATCATGTAGCTCCAATTCAATGAACTTCAATTTAATGATGGATTCAAATAAATTAACAGCAATGTTTATTAGCTCTCAGTACATGTACATGTATCTTGGCCGGTACAGTTCATTGGGGAAATGTTCTTGTCCTGTTGGTTTACTGGAGTGTTGTTCAGTAGTACGTGATTAATTTTTTAATTAACCAGCTAACGAGAGGTTCAAGTGGCAATGATGGGGAATGGTGATGGTGAAAATTGTTTGTTCATAAGGGGCATTTAATAGCTGTATTTTATCATAACTAGATTGGTTGTGCTGCAGCATTGAGTTGACTAGCGACAGTAACAGTTAAACACTTCTTTTCCTGTTTACAAGAACATCACTCACTGTGTTAAAAGTAATCATTGCAGAGCTGAGCTGGCACGGGTTCGAGCCCAGCTGGTTCAAGTGTGAAATTTTCTAGTTACTTACTGACGGGCAGTGGTTCTCTCCACCAACCAAACTGACTGTCACCATATGAGCGAAACAACTTATAAAAAAAATTCCTATATTTCTCCTAATTTGGCAAATTTCCTCTTATGTTTTCATTGTGGGCCACTTACAGGCCTGTACTTGTGATATGAAATAAAAATTATATATGTATGAGAGCCACCTTCCAATCATATTGGTAATATGACTAGTAATATATTCTTTCTTTGAACACAAAATCAACAGAAAACACATCAACAGTAATACATTTAGAACATTTAAATTTATTTAAATTGATGCTATGGATTTGCAGATATGTACATCATACATACTGATATTGGCTGAATTGATCTGCCGTGTTACTTGATATATCATCTACACGTACTGTAATGGTGTGAAGAGGGGTGATTGGTTGTTGGTGTTGGTGTGTGCACAGGGTGGGGGAAGGGTTATGGGGTGGTGTGTATACATAGAAGCCATTGCTGTGCTCAGACTTTGCAGGATCAAGCATGGCAAGTTCAGGCTGCATCTTTTATACCTACTTCGGTGAAAGATATTTACCTGTATTTATATCCCCTCATTTGTCTGGATGAAACTTAGTCCTAATGATTTCAAACTGTTAATCTATCCTCCATACATGTATATTTACATTCATGTACTAGTAATGAATTGTTGAACATTCTCAGTCATTTCTCTCTCACAGAATGAAAAAAGTTATCTTTGTTTCTTCCCTACCTTTAATGGTCAGTCTTTCTTTAATGGTCAATCTTCCCTACCTTTAATGGTCAGTCTTTCTTTAATGGTCAATTTTCCTTACCGTTAATGGTCAGTCTTCTTTGCCTTTTATTGGTCAGTCTTTACCACTTTATTTCAGAGAGATAAGAAAGGTGAATGTCCATTTATTTAACCAGTGAACATGGTAAAGTTTCAACTTATAGAAGTGATGAATATCGCATACAGTGAAGGATAGCCTCAGTCATAGAGGAGTTCTATGGGAATCTTCAACTCAATATGTGCTATCCAACACCAGATATTCCAGCAATACATTCTGAATATTTCTAACTTTTATATGTGGGTTATTTTTGTACAGCAATCCAAAGATGGGAAGACGACGTTCATAAAAATCCATGCTCCATGGGAAGTACTGATCAAGTATGCTGAACTGCTTCATATGAAGATGCCACTTGCTGTGAGTAAAACTAATTGTACAATTCATCTGCATTTATAGTAGAATATGCTGATCTCTGAGAATGAAAATAATAATAACAAAAACAAAGCAGCTAAACATATGTACGCCTGTATCAGGATAACATACAGTATAATTCGGGTCAGATTTGAACTGAACAGGATACTGTCATGTGATGTATGTCACAGATGTTTCTGAACTTCTTTCTCTGTGCAACATTTCCATCTGATTGATAGTGTGAAAGGTGCTAATCTTTTCTACTAGATTGATAGTTTAAAAGATGCCATCATTTCCACTAAAATGATTGTCTGAAGGTGTCCTCTTTTCCACTAGAATGATAATCTGGATGGCATCATCTTTCCATTATATTGATGTCTGAACGGTGTCATCATTCAATCCTTAGAAAGCCTGATGATAAAATGCCATCTTTTTCACTAGATTGATAGTCTGAATGGTGCCATCTTTTCCACTAGATTGATAATGTGAATGTTCCATCCACTAAATTGATAGCCTGAAAGGTGTCATCTTTTCCATTAGATTGATAGTCTGAACAGTGTCCCCATTCAATCCCTTGAACATCTGAAAAGTGCCATCTTTTCCACTAGATTGATAGGCTGGATGGTGTCATATTTCCATCATATTGATAGCTGGAAGGTGCCATCTTTTCCACTAGACTGATAGTCTGAAAAGTGTCATCCTTTGCATTAAATTCATAGTCTGAATGGTGTCATCGTTCCATCCTTTTGATAGCCTGAAAGGTGCCATCTTTTCCACTAGATTGATAGCCTGAATGGTGTCTTATTTTCATGCTATTGATAGCCTGAAGGTGTAATCTTTTCCACTAGATTGACAGTCTGAAAGGTGCCATATTTTTCACCATATTGATAGTCTTAAAGGTGTTAATCTAGATTGATAGTCTAAAAAAGTCTTTCCACTAAAAAAGTGATTGTCTGAAGGTGTCATCTTTTCCACAAAATTTATAGTTTTTAAGTGTCATCTTTTCCACCAAATTGATAATCTGAAAGGTGCCAACTTTTCCACTAGACTGATAATCTGAAAGGTGTTATCTAGATTGATAGTCTGAAAGGTGCCAACATTTTCACTAGATTGATGGTCTAGATACCATCTTTTGTAGTGTATTTATAGTCTGAAAGGTGCCAACTTTTCCTTTAGAGTGATAGTCTGAAAGGTGTCAACTTCCCATCACTGATGCCAAATTTAGAGGGATACCGAGAAAAAGACGGCAGGTTGGGATGCTGAGCTTGTCAATAGCAACAAATTATAATAAAAATGTCGCGATTTTCTACATGATTACCTTTCACATGAAGAAGTACTGAACAATTAATGAAGCTGTGTTCCCTTACAGGAGAATGACATGGAGGATGATATGCAAACACTGTGGGACATGTGCTGCTCTAAGATGCCCAACCCATTTGAGCTGGACGAGGATGTGGTCAAACCAGAACCTTCTTACTTCACGGCAATTTTTGACCGTGACAGAATTGACCAGTGAGTAACATGTCTGACTCATTCTCATATCTCATGGTTACACTTGGATGTATTAGATCATGACTATTCATCAGAGAAACCTAAGTCTGACCTCATTATTACGGACAGTAATTGTCAAAATATTTACACTATAGTTCTTTTCTCCCGTTTTATCCATTTATGGATTAAGGTTTCTTCTAATGCTTTTTCTGTGACATGGTTAACGTTGTGTGCATTTAGTGTATGTGGACGTAGAGGTGTATTAATGGTTTACATGGGAGCAAAAGATATATTTAACCTTTTTTCTTTAAATTTGATATTATTGGTTCTATTTTGTCTTCCAATGTGAGTTCTAACTTACAATTACATATGTGTAACCTGAAGAATCAAAATACATTCACAGGTATACCCTCCCTTGAATGACAGTTTGCGACTTTTCTTGTATACTGTATATTTTATGAATTAATAATTACAGAAACAAGAAAGAACATTGCCACAGTATTTTAGTTATTAGATACGTATGTACACGTGGATATGATGTTGCAGACATATTAGAATAGTTCCATCAACTCGCTGAGCACAATTTTTGGTACATGTGCTATATATTACATCATATAATGCTGTTTCATTTGCTTCTTTTTTCCATTTTCTCACCAACCCTGCACTGCACAATTGTCTCCTCCATCTCTTAATGTGGTATTATATGAACAGGATAGCGTAAGAGTTACAGTTCCTTGATTGATTTCTTGGTTTGAAAGCAGATGCCTGTTCCCCGTTGTCATTCGTGTGTTTTCCCCAGCTTGGCTTGTTTTAGAACACATGTAGGCCCTACATTTGTTCATGTACATGTAGTGTTCAGCCAATGGTTGTCAGCTCTTCTTTGGGAATATCGTGGAGATATTGTTTTACTCAATTTGGAAGAGATGGGAAGTGAACGGGCTGGCCTGTTGAATTTGTTTTGGGGCTAACACCACACATGTATGTATGCTACATGTATGTATTTGTCAGAGCATGTTACAAACAGACAAATGTGTTGTGACTAAAGGTATGGTTGTTGGGAAGCTTCAGTACAGGCCTGTCCCCATTTTCTTTGAACTTTTCCAATTACAGTTTAAGAAGACACTGTATCAGGCATTTAGCTAGCTATAAGTGTCAAGGATCTTGGAGACTCCCTATATCAAAATGAGTACTCTGTAAATTCCTGATATTTAATTTGGGGAAGACAGCAAATCCATGAAAAATATGGAATTGATTCACTTTTTTCAAAATTCTGGCTATAAACCTGCCCTCTGTGGGTCACCGGAATGTATCATGTGCTACCATGTACTGTATTTTACCCTGAAGAACCAGTTAAAGGTTACCATACATGTAGGTTACCCATTTTACCCATCTGAGAAAGTATTACAACAGCAAACCACACATCAACATGTCATGTATGTACATATGTGTCATTCTGGCGATGCATCTAGCAATCTTGATGAGAAGGTTTTACCCTAGTCTATAGTTATTCAGTGAATGTTTGCCCTGTTCACTGTTCTAGGTGATAATCAGGGCCTGATCCACGCTGTAGGTTTTACCCTAGTCTATAGTTATTCAGTGAATGTTTGCCCTGTTCACTGTTCTAGGTGATAATCAGGGCCTGATCCACGCTGTAGGTTTTACCCTAGTCTATAGTTATTCAGTGAATGTTTGCCCTGTTCACTGTTCTAGGTGATAATCAGGGCCTGATCCACGCTGTAGGTTTTACCCTAGTCTATAGTTATTCAGTGAATGTTTGCCCTGTTCACTGTTCTAGGTGATAATCAGGGCCTGATCCAGGCTGTAGGTTTTACCCTAGTCTATAGTTATTCAGTGAATGTTTGCCCTGTTCACTGTTCTAGGTGATAATCAGGGCCTGATCCACGCTGTAGGTTTTACCCTAGTCTATAGTTATTCAGTGAATGTTTGCCCTGTTCACTGTTCTAGGTGATAATCAGGGCCTGATCCACGCTGTAGGTTTTACCCTAGTCTATAGTTATTCAGTGAATGTTTGCCCTGTTCACTGTTCTAGGTGATAATCAGGGCCTGATCCACGCTGTAGGTTTTACCCTAGTCTATAGTTATTCAGTGAATGTTTGCCCTGTTCACTGTTCTAGGTGATAATCAGGGCCTGATCCACGCTAGGTTTTACCTAGTCTATAGTTATTCAGTGAATGTTTGCCCTGTTCATTTTCTAGGTGATAATCAGGGCCTGATCCACGCTGTAGGTTTTACCCTAGTCTATAGTTATTCAGTGAATGTTTGCCCTGTTCACTGTTCTAGGTGATAATCAGGGCCTGATCCACGCTGTAGGTTTTACCCTAGTCTATAGTTATTCAGTGAATGTTTGCCCTGTTCACTGTTCTAGGTGATAATCAGGGCCTGATCCAGGCTGTAGGTTTTACCCTAGTCTATAGTTATTCAGTGAATGTTTGCCCTGTTCACTGTTCTAGGTGATAATCAGGGCCTGATCCACGCTGTAGGTTTTACCCTAGTCTATAGTTATTCAGTGAATGTTTGCCCTGTTCACTGTTCTAGGTGATAATCAGGGCCTGATCCAGGCTGTAGGTTTTACCCTAGTCTATAGTTATTCAGTGAATGTTTGCCCTGTTCACTGTTCTAGGTGATAATCAGGGCCTGATCCACGCTGTAGGTTTTACCCTAGTCTATAGTTATTCAGTGAATGTTTGCCCTGTTCACTGTTCTAGGTGATAATCAGGGCCTGATCCACGCTGTAGGTTTTACCCTAGTCTATAGTTATTCAGTGAATGTTTGCCCTGTTCACTGTTCTAGGTGATAATCAGGGCCTGATCCACGCTGTAGGTTTTACCCTAGTCTATAGTTATTCAGTGAATGTTTGCCCTGTTCACTGTTCTAGGTGATAATCAGGGCCTGATCCACGCTGTAGGTTTTACCCTAGTCTATAGTTATTCAGTGAATGTTTGCCCTGTTCACTGTTCTAGGTGATAATCAGGGCCTGATCCACGCTGTAGGTTTTACCCTAGTCTATAGTTATTCAGTGAATGTTTGCCCTGTTCACTGTTCTAGGTGATAATCAGGGCCTGATCCACGCTGTAGGTTTTACCCTAGTCTATAGTTATTCAGTGAATGTTTGCCCTGTTCACTGTTCTAGGTGATAATCAGGGCCTGATCCACGCTGTAGGTTTTACCCTAGTCTATAGTTATTCAGTGAATGTTTGCCCTGTTCACTGTTCTAGGTGATAATCAGGGCCTGATCCACGCTGTAGGTTTTACCCTAGTCTATAGTTATTCAGTGAATGTTTGCCCTGTTCACTGTTCTAGGTGATAATCAGGGCCTGATCCACGCTGTAGGTTTTACCCTAGTCTATAGTTATTCAGTGAATGTTTGCCCTGTTCACTGTTCTAGGTGATAATCAGGGCCTGATCCACGCTGTAGGTTTTACCCTAGTCTATAGTTATTCAGTGAATGTTTGCCCTGTTCACTGTTCTAGGTGATAATCAGGGCCTGATCCAGGCTGTAGGTTTTACCCTAGTCTATAGTTATTCAGTGAATGTTTGCCCTGTTCACTGTTCTAGGTGATAATCAGGGCCTGATCCAGGCTGTAGGTTTTACCCTAGTCTATAGTTATTCAGTGAATGTTTGCCCTGTTCACTGTTCTAGGTGATAATCAGGGCCTGATCCAGGCTGTAGGTTTTACCCTAGTCTATAGTTATTCAGTGAATGTTTGCCCTGTTCACTGTTCTAGGTGATAATCAGGGCCTGATCCACGCTGTAGATTTTAGCACCAAGACCATGATGAGTTTGGAAATATTTTTTAATTGTATAACATTATGATGGAAAAACGACAGACTTGAAAAAAGGACCAAAAATCAGTACACTGAGCATGCAATTGTCCGAAAGTGGGCAAAACAAATTCATGGTAATGCCTGGTGTGTGTGTGCATGTGGGGTTGAGGGTGACCAAACTAGAGGTCCCCAAACTCTTTTCAATTGTTCAAAACAGCCTGGAACAAGCCCTACAGAAGCCCTATTAACTTCAACTGATTGTTAGGACAAGAATTGTGTTATTCACAGTATAGATCCATCTAGATAGCAGTATTGTTGTATTCATTCAGTTGGTTAGGTGAATGTCCTACAATGTAACTAGTATATATGAATATTCATCATGCTATTATGTATTTGTAGTGTATATGTTTGTTTCATCTGATATAATAATGTACTTGTACTTATTATTATCTGTGTGTACAGAATAGTCCAATAATAGGTCTAGATTCAAAATGCTTTATCCAGAAATAATTCAACATGTAATATTTAATCATTCAATAATTCATCTTCTATGTCTTGGCATTGGGAAGTTAATGGGTTTGAAACCCACTAATGGCTTATTTTCGTACTCTTCTCTCACCACATTTTTATTATGAATACAGTAAAACGATCCTGTTACTCAATCATAGGAAGTTGAATTTCCCATCGAAAATCAGGGGGTGACAAACAAATTATCAATAAATCATATAGAACTTGATAATCTTTATTTTTTCCTTGATTTAAGGTATTTTGGGGGTTGGGGTGTTGATTTAATTCAATTTAGGTGATTGAGTAATTGGTTCGTTTACTGTACAGTATGATCAGGGATTCATACCAGTCGAAAGTTGGATTATTTTTCCACTCAAATGAGTGGATTCAGTTTTCAGTATTCTTTTCAATTTGACTATTTCTTTCAATTTACCTCCATTCTCAATGATTTTATATTGTTTCATCCCTTAAAATAATAAGCTATTTAGTTTTCGTCAAAACCTAAAAATTATTTAGTCAAATTGAAAGGTCTGAATTGAGTTTTCAAATGAATTTACCCCTGATTACCGGTTGTAAACAGTAATTCGTACATGTACATGATGTATGAATACCTGTATGATACTTCTCTAACATCCATGTAGGATTCCTATATGCAGGGGTTTTTTCATATCGGGTGGTGATGAGTGCATGGGTCCACCTGGCAATCTTCAACACTCATCATTGTTTTCTATGGGGCTTAATCAAACTTAGCCACGGTTTTGACAAATTTTGATTGGAAGTATCCAGCACTCTCAGCTTTCTGCTAGCTCAGCTCAGCTGAACTTAGGGCCAGGCTGCTTATCCTGTGTTCTGGTGATATCCAATGCTAGCAGATCAATCCTATTGTAGTAGATGTATTAGTACAGTTCTGTTATCCTGACCTGTACATGTAGTATTGGTGACACAGGCTGGTATGACTGATAACCTGACCTGTACATGTAGTATTTGGTGACACAGGCTGGTATGACTGATAACATGACCTGTACATGTAGTATTTGGTGACACAGGCTGGTATGACTGATAACATGACCTGTACATGTAGTATTGGTGACACAAGCTGGTATGACTGATAACCTGACCTGTACATGTAGTATTGGTGACACAAGCTGGTATGACTGATAACCTGACCTGTACATGTAGTATTGGTGACACAAGCTGGTATGACTGATAACCTGACCTGTACATGTAGTATTGGTGACACAAGCTGGTATGACTGATAACCTGACCTGTACATGTAGTATTGGTGACACAAGCTGGTATGACTGATAACCTGACCTGTACATGTAGTATTGGTGACACAAGCTGGTATGACTGATAACCTGACCTGTACATGTAGTATTGGTGACACAAGCTGGTATGACTGATAACCTGACCTGTACATGTAGTATTGGTGACACAAGCTGGTATGACTGATAACCTGACCTGTACATGTAGTATTGGTGACACAGGCTGGTATGACTGATAACCTGACCTGTACATGTAGTATTGGTGACACAGGCTGGTATGACTGATAACCTGACCTGTACATGTAGTATTGGTGACACAAGCTGGTATGACTGATAACCTGACCTGTACATGTAGTATTGGTGACACAGGCTGGTATGACTGATAACCTGACCTGTACATGTAGTATTGGTGACACAAGCTGGTATGACTGATAACCTGACATGTACATGTAGTATTGTAGTGGTGACACAAGCTGGTATGACTGATAACCTGACCTGTACATGTAGTATTGGTGACACAAGCTGGTATGACTGATAACCTGACCTGTACATGTAGTATTGGTGACACAAGCTGGTATGACTGATAACCTGACCTGTACATGTAGTATTGGTGACACAAGCTGGTATGACTGATAACCTGACCTGTACATGTAGTATTGGTGACACAGGCTGGTATGACTGATAACCTGACCTGTACATGTAGTATTGGTGACACAGGCTGGTATGACTGATAACCTGACCTGTACATGTAGTATTGGTGACACAGGCTGGTATGACTGATAACCTGACCTGTACATGTAGTATTGGTGACACAGGCTGGTATGACTGATAACCTGACATGTACATGTAGTATTGGTGACACAAGCTGGTATGACTGATAACCTGACCTGTACATGTAGTATTGGTGACACAAGCTGGTATGACTGATAACCTGACCTGTACATGTAGTATTGGTGACACAAGCTGGTATGACTGATAGATAACCTGACCTGTACATGTAGTATTGGTGACACAAGCTGGTATGACTGATAGATAACCTGACCTGTACATGTAGTATTGGTGACACAAGCTGGTATGACTGATAACCTGACCTGTACATGTAGTATTGGTGACACAAGCTGGTATGACTGATAGATAACCTGACCTGTACATGTAGTATTGGTGACACAAGCTGGTATGACTGATAGATAACCTGACCTGTACATGTAGTATTGGTGACACAAGCTGGTATGACTGATAGATAACCTGACCATCATCATTCTGTTTATTGGTAAATCCTCTAATCATTTCAGCCACAAGAATTTGGAACAAAGAATGGGGATCAAATTTTTTTGGAAGAGCAAGTTGACAAAATGGTGCAAAATCGTGTAGATAATCCATTAATTCTTATATATTTTAATAACTTTAGTGTGTGATCAAATTTATCAGGATGGCAGAATAAACTTTGTTCGTAAAATTGGGGGTGATTAAATTTCATTGGAGAGATTGTATTTGAGGATTTATCCAAACCTTGGCGGTTTCTCATCAGTGATGTTAGACTTGTTGACTAGAATAAGACATTATCAAACACTGCACACTTTTTGCCATATACTATACATGTATAGAGCTATTGGAAAAACTAACACTCTTGGCTTTTATTACCACTTACTAATACTGGATTGGCTTTTTTCGTCATACAATTGAGATAAATTTTATCATTTCCTTGGTTTATAACTAATACAACTAATAATATGTGCAATTCATTTGGTCTTTTTCGATTGATTAAAAAACTAACTGGTGCTTTTATTATTGCTCCTGTATATGTTATGCAGTGGAGAGATAATGCTATTCAGCTATATTTAATTTATACATCAGTCTATCCGCATTCACAGCTTTCAATCCCAACTATCTAACTTCTTAGGGGTGTATGTTTACAGTTCAAAACAGAATACTCTGAGTAATCAATAAATGTTCTCAAGATAAGCTGTAATACTAATACTAGAAGTACTAATACTACTCAACTAAATATTTATAACCAACCAAGAGATTCAAGACTTTTATTATACCATGGCCTTGATCAGTATTGTCCAATATTATTTTGTTTAGTATTTTCCAACAATTTCCTCGTGTTTGTTTGTAGGTTCATCGTTGGAGACGAGAAGTCATTTTTCCCCATGGCTCAGAGGAGTCGAATCGTTCACTGGATCTTGGCTCGTGCCAAGTATGAAGAGGGGGATGATGAAAGGAAGGCCAAATTTGGTAAACACAACTCCCACCAGGGGTCATATGAATACCATGTATCAATGCCATAATTTCCAGGGTGTTCATATGATCAGTCAAAGTTGTTGGAGCATTTGATGATGGACCAGTCCCAATTATTATTGATAATTGGCTTTCTTATCGGTACCGTATCCCACTTATGTATGACTTTCCTAATTTAGACAAGGTTTCTTCCTATAGAGAGATATAAACCGATGTTGTATACTTCAAATGCATTTGTGCTGGGATCCACTGATTAACTTGGCATAATACAGGAGGTGATTCTGAAAATATTAGCTAAAAGCAGTGTGTAGATCAATATTTCATCATACATTTATTCGTGTCATTGTCCTGACGATGATATGAATAAATATATGTCAAAATATTGATCTACAAAATTCTTTCAGCTAATATTTTCAGAGATGCCTTCCTCCTATATTATGCCAAATCCATATCATTCTAGAATGCAGTGTAGGTTTTCAGTTTCAATTTGATCATTGATCATCATATATACAGCTGTGATAAAAGTAGATCCATCAATTCTATATAAATTCAGTCCTGTGTTGATCAGTGTGACAGTACCATAACCCTGTATTAAACATGTTAAATAAGTGACATCTAGCCTATAGTCGGACATAACAGTTTGATATTTCTGATCATGCTCTCCATGTATATGTGTTTGGCTCTGTGACACGTTCATTGAACCTGTATATTATTTCTTGTTTTAGGAATCAACCGACTTCTCAACAACAAAACTTACATTTCTGCCTTTCCACTTCACGAGGTGAGAGATAATAAAATAAAGTGATGTTCTGGCTTATTTTAAGCACGATTTCATTCTGACATTCAAAATAATGCACAAATGATAGTCTTGATATTATACTATCAACCCACACACTTGAGCAGATGCAAGCAAGTCTTGAGTAAAAGTTCCAAAATTACAACAAAAAAAACCCCTTCTCTGTCACATACGTGTCCAGACAGGACCTGATTCAGGCTGTTTTTTAGCCTGTTATAGCGGGGTTGGTCACCATTATATTTTTTAGCAAATTCGCTCTCTAAACATGCTGAAACCAATACTAATGCATGTGATGTTGCTAAATATGTTGTCAGGCTGTATTTAGACCATTTAATAATTCCAGAGCTTCCATGGGTTTTGAGTCTCGCAACGTGACCTATTTCACTATAACTTACCACACTCTGCTCCGCGTATGTGTGCCCAAACTAAAAGTCGAGATTAGGCCCTGTGTAATCTCACTACAACACTGTTAATGGGAGACCAAATTCGAACCACCATCAAGTTGTAGATTTTCAGCCTGATAAAAGGGTTGATATATTATGCATTTGTTTGTTTTGGGGGACATGACAGCTCCCACCTCTGTATTACTTCTGTATTACAAAATTACAGTAATAAACATCTCCCGAGGTGAAGTATGATTCCTGGTATTAAATTTCAGCGACACTGTATTGTGTACCAGTGCTTCACACTTAATCCTGGGGATGGTTAATTGCTAATTGCAGATTCTAATGGGGTTTTTTCTGTTTTCTTCTAATATGCTTGTCAAGAATCTGAATGATAAAACCGTTCATATAATAAAAATCATGGACTCATCAGCTTTCGAAACATAAGCAATTGCTTACAGGTTGAACAGTTTAATTTCGCAACTAATATCGACTATTTGTTGGACAACAGGGGCTCGACTGGTTAAAAATTAATCTAAAATGTAGAAGTTGTTACATTCTAATCGTCATTGGGTATGACGTGTATGAACAATACAACAATTTCACACTCTTGTCGTCACCACACAAAGTTGCTATTTGATAAAAAAAAACAAAAAAAACAACAAAATAAAAAACACACAATGAACTTTGGGTCTGCAGGTTACCTTGAGTGACTTGCACAAGTCACAAAATCTGTACATTCAGATTGTTCAGATTGCCTGAAAGCTTTGTAACGTTTGATAGATGTCCTCCATAGAAGATAAAGGAAACTGCTTTTATATTGTCCTGTATCTTTGTATGATGCTCATCATACCTACATAGGGTGACTGGATGTCAGTAAGTATATGGGTGATGCACAGATTTCCAGTTGCACCTCGATATGTCTTCTACCTGCACATTGGAATCCTGTTTTGAGACAATTCTTTGGGTTTGCAATGATGACTGATGTTGCTGGCTCATGTCATGATAAAAATATCGGCACAGACAATGGTAGGGGTTAGAGGTAATATATTTAACAATCAACATAGGTCTATCAGCCATGTCAGCACTACAGACTGCAGCATTGACCAGATTAGGGGAATCCCGCTCTCTAAAATGGAGGTAAAAAGGGTCGTTTTTGCTCAATAAATCAGTTCACATAATGAATTCAGCAAAATCCTCTTGAGGTGCATACAGACATATCTATCCTCATTAAATTGTAGTAAAAAGTATATTGTCATCTGTCTGATTTGCATAATAATAGGCCAAACATCCTTCACGCTGTTTAAACAACTTGGCTTGTTCTTCAGATGGCAAATTAATTTTATGACTTGGAACAATAGATAAATCAATGTGCCTGAAATTTTGATGCATTGGTTCAGAAGGGATGAAAAGTTATTGAGCAAAAACGACCTTTTTTACCTTCATTGAGAGAATGGGATCACCCTCTCCTGTTAACATGTTGGTATTGTGTGTTATGGAGCTGATACACCCTTTGTGTGTGGCAATGTTTAAGGCCAGACCAATATGTTTTTACACAGAGAAAGTAACCTAGGGGGTTTTATCGGTTTTTAATGGTCATCTTTGGTTTATAATCCAGATTAGATAGATGAAAATATTCCTTGGTCATGTAGGTGAAAAAAATTCATAGAAGTTTGAGTGAACCAATGGTTCCTCTCTGATTAACTACTAAGCCATCAATATTATTCTTTCCATATCACTCTTTGGAATGCTATGTTTCTGCTCTTTTCCAATCAAATTAAACCAGCTTGAAAGGAAGTACAGTTTCTATGGGTTCATACTCCATGTAAGAATCACGAGACAATGCATACAATAGTCATGTCTGGGGACAACAATGTGTCCAGACTTGTGCCTTTTCAGCGACACAAATAGCTTCCTGCATGAAGTATCCACCTTTCTATGAGTACTAGAAATTGTAACAAAGAACTGAAATTGATTATATAAATGATCTCCCTTCATTGAAATTTACCATGAATTTGGACTACCTCATATAAATTGAACCCTTACATGAAAAAAAATTACATATTACAGAATTTTTTTAAATAAGATTAATTAGCCAAATTTTTAGAAAAGTCCAAGTAATTAAAAAATGGATAATTATATACACACCGGTAGATGTCATCTAGTTAGATATGGAGAATGCCACCAAATATATTACATAATCTTGTCATATTCATCTCCCGATAAACACATTATTTAGAATTAATAAAATTGTGAAAATGATGGGAAAGTGATTAAACTTCAACAAAGACATTCATCACATGGTTAGAGTATTGTTTCCCTTTTCAATAATTGAAACAATCTAAGTGGGTATTTCATTACTCAATTTGGTAACATATTTATTTTGTTTCAAAGTGGCTATTGAATTTCATGTGATCATTTTCAATATTGTCCATATCTTTGATGGATGGATTGATGCATCAATCTGGAAAAATTAATTACGCCTATCAAAATGAAATCATTTACTCATCTGATACAAGTACATATATATTAATTATTTTCACGACAACTTTTTGCACAAATGCTTTTCGAAAGAACTGACAAAAGATATTCTCTTAATTTGGGTTGTGCAGTGTTATTATTTAGCTTTTGAGGATGTGGTGAAAATATTTCTCAACATATGCTATGCATGCTGGATAATGCTCTTCACTGGTCTGATCAACTTGTATGACCGTGTTTCAGGTCAAAATATAATTAATAAATATTTCTTCAGGTACATAATGGACAATAAGAATTTAAATTTTCTCAACCCGGTATGTAGGATAAGCCTGTAAAGGGCAGTCAAGATTTGGAAACTAAGAATTGTTAACTAGGCAAAACTTCAATTACATAACATTTGTTACAGCCAGAACAATCTGTATATCCAGATTATGAATGAATTCTCTGCAGTATCTCAAATGCATTTGTTTTTTAGGTGGGTGTGGGGTATTTGAGCTGATCAGTGTTAATTTCTTCATAACCTCCCCCCACCTCCAGAAAGTTGACTGAGCCTGTACATCTATTAGCTCAGCATACTGAAGACAGCTGCAGAAATGGTATTTTATGCAGTTATGCTGAAGTGTTACTTCGTCCTATTCATTCTGTTTAACAGGGAGACTACACAAGTGACCATTCTGTGTATGCCCAGGGAGCTGACAATGAGAGACATGTAAGTAAATAATATCTACATATATCTAGACTCTGCATGATTGGTGTTCGAGTGGTCTAGATTACAATTAGATGTATTTACTGCTGGTGGTTGATGCCATAGTCAAAGGTTTGCGGGTTCTATAAAACATCTATATTAAAGACTTTTCCTAAAAGTAATTGAATAGTAAATGATTGAGGTGTTTGACTGATTGACGATTTCATACCCAGCCCCTCACAATAAGCCAAGTTGGAATTCCAAATGAGGCTGGCTACCATGACAGTTCTGCTGGCTCCAGGGCATGAAACTGACTGTTTGTCCATGCTATGAAGCTTGTATTTTTATCCCATCGGCATACATGTGCATGCCGGATGGGATCATGTCATCATGCTGGCCATCCGGCTGGCCATTGGTGGCACCACCTCGGACCAACTTGATATTTTCGGACCATAAAATGAGATCGCTCAACTTTTCAATTGTAGTATATGCATATCTTTAGCCACCAGAGTTACTTTGTGTTATGTGCCATCCACAGGCACCATCTGGGGGACCTGTCTGTGTTTTCAGACCATAAAAGCAGAGTGACACAACAGATTCTCACTACAATTACTGCACGCACATTAGAATCGACACAATTTTGTAGACAACAATGCATATTCCGTCTGAACCACATATCACAATTACAGTCCGATATCAAGAGTTTGTACAAGAAAAACATCATTACATGTTGATGATGTGAAATGGATAGACAATTCACTCTACATGCAGGCTGATGGGATCAAATGTGGCCATGGCCTCTAGTTCATGGGAGAAATACGATTTCATTGTATGCACCACATTTGTAATCCCACAATCCTTTGTGACACCAAACACCTTGCAATGCATGCACTTATCACAGGATCATAGCATTTACTTGTAGATACCATGGATTCTTCACCCTCATGCATGGAAGATTATCTTTTATATGTTTGTAAATTCCTGTAATTCTTGATCTGTTAAAGTGATCGTAAACCCTCAAGTAAAGTTTCTATCAAATGAAAGACCATTGCGAACAGTGTCGAAAAATATTTATTTTAATTTTTCACCAATTTATTACAATCATATTTAGGTCCAGTGATGTCACACTGCCTTAATACATATATTTCAAACTTTATATGCACTTTCAATGCTTGATTCAAGCTTAAGGTATGTATACTTTAAGTTTCAACACAGACTCACTGCTCCAATGTGCATGTTTCACCAAAATCTGGGAGATGGTGACTCATGAGTGTCGAGTCAATTTGAATCTTGTATTTAATTTCCCAGATTTTGGAACATGCAAATTGGAACAGTGAGTCTGTGTTGAAACTCAAAGTATACATACCTTAAGCTTGAATCAAGCACTGGAAAGTGCATACAAAGTTTGAAATATATGTATTAAGGCAGTGTGATGTGACTGGACCTAAATATGATTGCAACAGACCACCATAGAATACCATGCTTTAATTGCAGTTTACTCTGTGTAATAAATTGGACACTGTTCGCAATGGTCTTTCATTTGATGGAAACTTTACTTGAGGGTTTACGATCACTTTAAAGGGGGTGACAAGTATCCCTAGCCTACATTACTTCACATAATATAAATATATGGAATTTTCTAAGAGGTTTCTAAATGTACAAGTTGCAAATTTTGTTAACTTAAACTCAGTTCTTCCTGTTAATTCCCACCCGTGATGTCATCAGTTGGTCTTCTTCCAACTGCAAGCTGCAGATACAATACTGCAACTGTTTACAAGACATCATTATCACACCTTCCAATATACTTCTGCAAACTTTTATACACCAATTGTCACACCCTTTGTCATCCCCTTTAACCGTGTTACATTGTATTTTACTCATCTTTGCATGATCATGGTAATACTAGATTGAGGTAGTTTTCTGAAGAATTTAGTTTCAAAATAGCTTGTTTTCATATGCTGTATGATTTTAAACTATTTCTTCTTCCCATTTTGGTTCATATAACTTGATTTATATCCATAGAAACTGTTACAGTTTCCTCGCTGGGTGAGCTAGGTTATATAAATTTCATTTAGAGACTTTAGAATCTGCTTAATTTCTTCCTAGAAATGATCAAAAGTAGTTGTTTACACAGTCCTGCTTCATTTCTTGAATCAGCACACATTGCCAAGTCTGCTTATCAGTCAATTTGTCAAATTGGGACCATCAATGAGATATAGCTCTCCAAATTCCATTTGCTAAATATAACTGTCATGACTGTGCAAGGCAGCCATTGTGTAAATAAAAAGCCAGTACTAGTGAATGTACACTCATTCTTGCTCAAAAAGAAATACTGTGTGGCATCAGCTTTCAAAATTGGTATGCTGCTTGGTTGAATTCTATGTGTTTGTGTGCTGCTTGCCTGAATTCCATGCATTTACCATGTTTACCTGTACTTTATATTTTGACCTAAACTGTCCTTTGGACAGGGAAAGAAATTAGTTTTCAGGAATTGAACCATATTATAACTGATGAAGGTTCATAACTGCTGGATTACTGAAACATTTACATGTTTGATAAATTAGTACCATTACATTGAATCTATCTGTCAAATGAATTGATTTTCATGTCAATCTTTACAATATTTTTACAGTAATCTGTTACATGTAAATGAATAGATATACATACAAGATTATGTAGTATTCATGCAGTTCTCATTGACAATTTTGTTACATATGTTGTGAACATGGTGTACATGTATGCTCTGATAGATTTCCTTTATTTAGAAATAACAAAAAAAAATTTTCATTATCATTCATTAGTTTATTTATTTGATTTTCTCCAGCTTCTGTACGAGGTTTGGGCTCGTCCACGGAATTTCTACAAATACCAGCCACTAGATTTGATCAGGTAACACATTACAAATACTCCTAAACTAAAAAATAATACAAATTATAGAAACTCAGTGTCTCCAAGATAAACTGAATTTTACCTTAATTTAAGAAGAAAATCCCATATCTTTGCTATGTTTTTGTTGAAAGACCCATTTTATCACAAATGATTTTGGAAAACCTAATTTTTGTTCAAATTTGGTTTGAAGGGCACATTTCCCAGTTGTGGTGACAAAATTCAAAAGTGGTATATTGAATATTATTGTTTACATGAATCCTGGGATTGGTTTGGTGAGGAGTTGAGAGGGGGCGGGGCGTGTGACTATTTACCATCCTGTGTTTATTCTCAGCCTTGTTGTTCTAACATTAAGATATCTTCATGTAAAGATCTACGATAGGGAAAACCAAATTGGTAATATGCAAAACTTAAATTTACTGATTGCAGGAAGTACTTCGGTGAGAAAATTGGCATATATTTCACATGGCTGGGGTACTACACGATGATGTTGATCCCGGCTGCCATTGTTGGACTGATTGTGTTTATCTATGGAGCAGCCACTGTCTGGAGTGATGTCACAAGGTATGGAGGACCAATCATCAAGGGGGCATCACTGGTGGCTCAGTCACATAGATTTTAGGATGCTCTTAGTTCATCAGACAGAAACTTCAATGTTCATAACTGAAATATTGATATCAAACTAATTTAGATCTTTAATGACCAAGACTATTTACATAATCTGATAAGAAAGCTTTATAACTGGTATTTATACATGTATGTGAACTGTTTCAACCCTGCGACTCAAATTGACCTTGAGGTAATGTCATTTGTATGTTTCCGTCTGTACCATCCAGAGGTGTCCCAATGAGCCTGACTCTTGGCCAGCAAGAAGCTGGGGCACCATGCCCAGGCCCACCAAACTTGAATCACACATGCATGTGGTCATGGAACAGAAGCCTTTTTTCTGGGTCACCAGGCCAAACTGTCAAATGGTCACCATTTCATGGGGTAACTGGATCAATTGCTTGTTGGCATCATATTTGTATCTCCAGAATGATTAGGCCTACATGCAAGCTTTTCAAGAATAACCTTGCTCTATTTTCACGAGCCTGTGGTTCGAAGTAGGCTCGCCTCTCATTACAAGGCTAAATAAAGTTGGGCGCACTATGGACCACATTGTAGACAAGATCATAGCCTTCCCAAACACACATGTTACAGTTACACCTTGCCAGTGACATTGACCTATTTTTACAAGGTCATTGGGTCATAGTACATCGGCATGTCATTGTAATGCTCAATTTGGAGGCAAGTACATGTAATGCATATTCCTCATTAGCAGATCAAATATAACGTGAATATCGAGGAAGCAACAATTATGTACAATATGCTGTACTGATACTTACTTGATAATGGCAGGTGGTTGGCGAGTGTCCGGTGGGCACGGGTTCCTGTTGCTAATCAATGCATTTTGCTGAGAAACAACAGGAACTTGAAAATGTGATGTCTAGCACTGTAATATCACTTGTCTTTATTGCACCATGTAAGCGTCCTGTCTGTGTTTTGTGTGCTGTCCTCAGTGTTTTATAAGGTGGGTGGAGGGTGTCTGGTTCTATGCTGCTTAAAATATTTCTTCTTTGAAGCAGCAGGAATGCAACTTGGCTGGGTGGTGCTTAGGTGGTTCATCGCGATATGACTGAAATAATGTTGAAAGCGACGTTAAATTCTATTCACTCGCTCACTCACTACTAGATAATGAGTGATGCTATAATCATGATCACACTGACAGGTGTGATCACAAGATAAATGCCCTCAACCGGATACAATGGATACGATTCTAATACCCTGAAGGGCACTCACAGGGCATGGCACATTTCCTGTGGTTTATATGTTTAATGTGAACAGGAAATGAGCTAATTTTCTACTGTCTGAATGTTGTATTTTAATATATTTGATTTGTTTTATTTGATCGTATTTTATGACTTTGTATTTCAATATATTTTATTTGTTCAATTTGATCGTCCCTATCTAGCTGGAATGTTGCTGAATGCGACATTAAATTTAATTCTCTCTACCTCCTTTCAATATACCATGTCGTGAAATTAGATAATTGGAGAATAACCAACATTGTTGGATATTCCATTATTGTTCTTTTTTATTGATATCAAAAAATGTATACATAGCATTTTTTCTGCCAAGAGGATCTAAAATTGTCCTTCCTTTTGCTTGCATACACAGCAATGAGGTGTGTGATGAAAATGGGGCTGGTAACATCACCATGTGTCCTAACTGTGATGGCCGATGTTCGTACTGGAGGCTGAAGAATAGCTGTGTCTACTCCAGAATCACCTACCTCTTTGATAATGAGGCTACGGTGGCGTTTGCCTTCTTCATGGCATTATGGGGTAAGCTTAATATGCTGCAGTGATGGTGTGGCATTATATTGGCATTTGCCTCTATGGGAATATGGAGTACATGTAATGTACTGTGATATCGTTCACGTTCTTCATGGCATCATGGGATGAGAATGCTGTGTGTCAGTGATTTTTGCCTTATTCATGACAGTATGGTATCAGGATTATCTGCTATGGTGGCATTTAAGGCTAAGTATGTGTATCTTATTAACTTTACAACAAACTTTCTTTCACATATCCATTTTAGATCATTCATTTTAGATGGCCAATTAAAGTCCAATTAAAGAAGTATGCAGTAGGTCTAGTCTGCTAATGACTTTTCACTTCACCAGGGTGAGGCTGTGAGTGCAGATTGTTTCGAGTTTACAAGGCAGTTTTACCTATTCAATAAATATTAAATATATTCAATGATTTCTTTCTCTTACACAGCTGTGGTATTTCACGAGTTCTGGAAGAGAAAACAAGCGGAGATAGGGTATGACTGGGACGTTAATGACTATGAGGAGGAAGAGGTATGTCAAAGACTAATAGACATTATACACACAATGTCCAGCCTTTGCCCATGTGATGAAGTGACCACTTCCAGCCATTGTACATGTGATGAAGTCACAATGTCTACCCATTATCCCTGTGATGAAGTCACAATATCTGCGCATTGTACATGTGATGAAGTCACAATGTCTACCCATTGTCCTTGTGATGAAGTCACAATATCTACGCATTGTCCTTGTGATGAAGTCAGAATGTCTACCCATAGTCCCTGTGATGAAGTCACAATGTCTACCCATTATTCCTTTGATGAAGTCACAATGACTACCCATTATCCTTGTGATGAAGTCACAATGACTACCCATTATCCCTGTGATGGAGTCACAATGTCTACCCATTGTCCTTGTGATGAAGTCAGAATGTCTACCCATAGTCCTTGTGATGAAGTCACAATGTCTACCCATTATTCCTGTGATGAAGTCACAATGACTACCCATTATCCTTGTGATGAAGTCACAATGACTACCCATTGTCCTTGTGATGAAGTCAGAATGTCTACCCATAATCCTTGTGATGAAGTCACATTGTCTACCCATTGTCCTTGTGATGAAGTGACAATGTCTACCCATAGTCCTTGTGATGAAGTCACAATGTCTACCCATTGTCCTTGTGATGAAGTCACAATGTCTACCCACAGTCCTTGTGATGAAGTCACAATGTCTACCCATTGTCCTTGTGATGAAGTCACAATGTCTACCCATTGTCCTTGTGATGAAGTCACAATGTCTACCCATTGTCCTTGTGTTGAAGTCACAATGTCTACCCATTGTCCCTGTGATGAAGTCACAATGTCTACCCATTGTCCCTGTGATGAAGTCACAATATCTACCTATTATCCATCTGATGAAGTCACAATGTCTACCCATTGTCCCTGTGATGAAGTCACAATATCTACCCATAGTCCTTGTGATGAAGTCACAGTGTCTACCCATAGTCCCTGTGATGAAGTCACAATATCTACCCATTGTCCCTGTGATGAAGTCACAATATCTACCTATTATCCATCTGATGAAGTCACAATGTCTACCTTTTGTCCTTGTGATGAAGTCACAATGTCTACCCATAGTCCCTGTGATGAAGTCACAATATCTACCCATTGTCCCTGTGATGAAGTCACAATGTCTATCCATTGTCCTCGTGATGAAGTCACAATGACTACCCATTTTCCTTATTATCCATGTGATGAACTCTCAATATCCAGCCATTGTCGCTGTGATGAAGTCTTTATACATGTACCTGCTATCATTTTAGACAATTTATTGTACTGATAGAAAAAAGTTCAGCTTAACTTGTAGAAAAAGTAGGAATTTCTAGACAAATTTGTATTTTCATCGTATACATCTTGTTGGAAAGCACGGAGTGTTATCTTTTAGATCACGTAGATGATGATAAGAATATCTCCACTTCATTGATATTCATAACAGTGTTGATACCAGTTTGGAATTGTCAGAATTACCGGTACAGAGGGAGTAAGCCATTTCCTCAATGTTTTCTTTGAGTTTGTTACCATTAACATGTCTGGTTTTACCTCTCCTGAGATGATGGAAATCTTGAACTTAGGTTCTTAATACATCTATCTGCATGTTTGTGTTTATTCATGTTTATATTCCAATATTTCATTCATTCTCCTCACCACAGGAGTGTGTAACATTTGAGGTACTTATAAATGAATCAATATCCAATTAAATAACACTAGCTCAGGTCATTTCACATTCACATTAACATGATAATTGATTCAGACACATGGGGTCCAGTTTGAGTAAATGATGAAAAAATGTGGGAAAAAAAATCAGATTTTAGATTGTTTTTTCAAATTGCAGGAAACCGTCCGGCCCGAGTTTGAGAACTCTGTGAGGAGGAGAAGAACAAATCCCATAAATAAGGTAATTAATGTACTGATTCAACTCTTGACCAAACTGATCAACATACCTATAATATGTACTGTAGATAAGATAGCAATTAGTTTTCAAATCACCAAAATAGATTAATACTAAATATTTTTTTATGTGTACCACATTTGCCGCTGCACTTTAAAAGCCAGCTCAATTGAGTAAATGCCCATGGTCAAACAAATTAAGGTATTGACAATCATGACTGGACAATCATGACTGGTCGATGATTAATTAGTTCTTATGTACATATACCACAGCACAAGCCACACTGACTAGCGAATGTCATGGCTGCTTTGATGATAACAGTTCTCACTAGTTCTGGAAGCTACTGCCAGCTGAACACTATAGTCTGTCCATTTTAATTAGTCGTCTGCTTTGGAACTTCTCCAAAATAAGTATTTAACGCTGCATAAATTTTCTTTTTTGCAGCGTGTAGAACAAACTAAACGCTACAAAATGACTATGATTTCTCCATGATATCGATAATACATTACACTTGAAATAACTTTAATTATCTCCATATAAAACTCCAGTACAGTTGTTTCATGTACCGGGCCTCAATCACATAGGGAGATGTTATAATGTATTCGTGTTTACTAGCATAAAGGTCAACAATGCCGCATATGTTCATAGAGGTGTGTGTGGTTTATAACTTGGCAATTTCACTGGGCATGGGATATAAGTAACCGCCTGTTATCACTTTGTACGACATCAATGACCTTGGTGACAGTAGGAATGAATATATTATGACGTCTCCCTATGTAATTGAGACCCGGTACGTGAAACAACTGTACTGAAGTTTCATATGGAGAGAATTACAAAGTTATTTAAAGCATAATATATTATCGATATCATGGAGAAATCAGTCATTTTGTAGAGTTCAGTTCTACACGCTGAAAAAAAGAAAATTTATGGAGAGTTAACTATTGATTTTTGACAAGCTCCAAAGTAGAAGACTAATTAAAATGGACAGACTTTAATCATCATTGTAGCTGGATCAGCATCTGTTATAAACACCACTGACTACTGAGCTTTGACCTAGTGGTAGTAATGAGTATCAGCACAAGAATTAATAAAGAGCATTTATTAGAAGCATTTCAGAGCATTTACTAAAAGCATTATAGCATTTACTAGAAGTAGTACAGAACATATAGAAGTAGTACAGAGCATTTATCAGAAGCAGTACAGAGCATTCACTAGAAACAGTACAGAGCCTTTACTAGAAGCAGTGCAGAGCATTAGCTCCAGAAGCAAAATAGAACCTTAGCATTGGTGGCATTTCATGGCGCTTAGAATCAGTGCAGAGAATTAGCACCAGAAGCAGCAAGGATAATACTGTCAGCATTTCAGTGCATGTACTAGAAGCAGTGTACAGAGCAGTAATAACATTCAGGGTTTTATTTGACCACTTTTCAGATACACAGAATCATTTCAGGATCAACTTCAGACCCACAGGTCTTTAGTGTTATCAGTTGTTTTTTATACTCTCTTTTTCTATTTTATTCCTTTCCTGTTTTCTTTGTCATGTTTATAGTTATTGAATAAATCAATTATTTTTCAATATGCTTTTGTGTTTCACTTTATCAGACACACACGTCATGCTGAGTCAATATCATATTTATGGATTCGTTTTGGATTCAGTTTGAGAAAATTAGCAAGAGCCACATGTTGGTGAATGGTCCACTCATAGCCACATGTTGGTGAATGGTCCACTCATAGCCACATGTTGGTGAATGGTCCACTCATAGCCACATGTTGATGAATGGTCCACTCATAGCCACATGTTGATGAATGGTCCACTCATAGCCACATGTTGGTGAATGGTCCACTCATAGCCACATGTTGGTGAATGGTCCACTCATAGCCACATGTTGGTGAATGGTCCACTCATAGCCACATGTTGGTGAATGGTCCACTCATAGCCACATGTTGGTGAATGGTCCACTCATAGCCACATGTTGGTGAATGGTCCACTCATAGCCACATGTTGATGAATGGTCCACTCATAGCCACATGTTGATGAATGGTCCACTCATAGCCACATGTTGATGAATGGTCCACTCATAGCCACATGTTGATGAATGGTCCACTGTGGAATGAGTATGGATGCATAATTCTCCTTTTATTCAAGTCCTCTTGGATCGTAACCATTTTTGTTAAAGAAAAGGAAGTTTTCTTTGTAATTTTAGCTCACATGGTTAGGTATCACTTGTAAAGGTGGAAAGCATGATGGGAATGTGAGGGGAAGATCTACTTACATTTTCTGGATAGAGCCTGTATGAAAAGATTGAAGTGGGGCAAATACATGTTCATGTAGTTGTCTGTACAAAGACACTATGAGCAATTCAATTCAATGGATGTAATGGATGTCTCGCTACTTGTTTGTGGTTTTCTTTGTTATGTAATGTGGATATAAGGCTTCTGCTGTTACCTCCGATGATTGCGCACCTTTTCAAAACTTTAAACTTTTCCATGGGAATGCAAGCTGAGTTTATCCTAATGTTGTTTTTCCTGTTCTATCTTAAAACTTATTTTATATGCCTGTTGATACAACGGGATTAGATATTGCGACCACGATCTCTGTCCATCTGCCCATCTGTTTTAACTTTTATTGTCTGTGGAATATCTCTAGTTTTATGTTCTGGATTGCATCCAAACTTTGTGTAAACTTGTCTATAGAAAACAAGAGAACCTTTTATATTTTTCAGTCAAAGGTCAAAGTCACTTGGGTAAAAAAATCATATCAAAAAGGAAAACTCTCTTGTTCCGAGTTATAAATTGGTTCAAAACGTTCGCAATACTATTTATTTTGAGGTAAAAAGTTCAAAGATCAAGGTCACATGAATATGGAAAATTCTGTTGTGTCATCAGAGATGTGCAGTTTTTCAGGTTGCACAGGCCTATACTGAAGCCCATGGGCTCTTGCCTTAATGTTGTCATATGATCATCAAGTTGTCTTCAAACCTGAAACAATAAGTACTGATTCATTAGCATCTTTTTTTCTTGGATATGGGCCTAAATAACTTCAACAATCTCAGTTGTATGATATTCCACAAGAAATTGGGATTATTTCACAGCTTTACAATGACTTTATAAATGCAGAACTGTGTCCCAGAACCATACCTGTACCAGTACTGAACAATTTAGTCTTAATTTACTGGCATCATCTCTTCATACAGTAGTACCTATACTCCCCAGGCTACCTTAACTAGAAAAGATTTATTGGCATCCGTGATACATGTAGCTTCCACATTGAGTGTCTGCAGTAATAAATATATGTACATGTACACATAGTATCTGACAGCTTCCAGTACCTAACCTTAATATTAGCTTACATAAATGTAGATTTGTTCAATCATGAAGCATTAACATTGCATTCTTAAAGTATCTGCTTTTTTCTTTATCTTAATTCTATAAAAAAAAACTCCGGATGAGTAATACACAGAAGCTTATATTGTGATTCAATGAATATATTTGCTACCTCAGTCCTACAGGCTCCACCCTATCCCATTGACCCTTTCTGCTGCATCGCAGATTTGGACCCCTTCCGGTCTCATCTAGAAAAATTATTCTTCTTCAGAGCTACCATATAAGCAAGTTAATGTCAGATCCTTGGATTCCACGCTGATGGTTCTTTATATTTGGAAGATACAAGACCATCAAACTGCATACCTATAATGTGACCTATCCATAATGCTCTTATTGGGAACCAGATTTGAACCACATGGGGGGGGGGATCATATAGTCCCTGTTGTATATCATAATCAACGATATATTGAGGCATATCATTAATGAATCTGAGGTTACACTGCTTCCATTTACATGTGAAGTGTACATTGTATTTATGACTGTTGTATAATGTATCCTTTATCGTGGCAATTGACAGGCAGATGAGCCGTACTTACCGATATGGAGTAAACTGGTGCGCTATGGAACGGCCATGTTTGTCATCGTCGTTATGGTAAGTGAACAGTAATTTTATGGGAACAACATCGCATCATGTGGGGGGGGGGGGGAGATAAACCAGAAGGGCTAGTTATGTCATTTGATTGGTTAGCAGATCCAAAATCAATAGGATAGTTGGTATTGTAAATACCCCATTCAAATTTTTAAAAACAAGAAATCTGGTATTTTCACTGGCTGGTGGAACAAATTGGAAGAACATCTGACCAATAAAACTTTCTGAACACTTACATTCATTCAGCATTCGCACACTACCTTGAAAAGCCTTAAAAATTAATGAAATTTATAATTCAAGGAGTTGAAAAGCATTGAAAATTGTTAAGAGACCTTGAAAGAACTACATTCCGTGATTCTGTTATTCCGTTACACATTTCTTGTCCGATCAATAACTCGAGACCATTGGACCGATTGACTTCAAACTTGCAGAGTATCTTCACATCGGTGAGAGTACCATTGCTTTTCAGTTACCTGCGTAATCCAAGATGGCCACCATCAACCATCTTGGATTTCAGCAGGTGGATCTTTACACATTTCTTGTCTGACCAATAACTCGAGGACCAATTGACTTCAAACTTAGAGAGTGTCTTGATATAGGTGAGAGGACAGTTGGGATTGCTTTTCAGTTACCTGTGTAATCCAAGATGGCCGTCATGAACCATCTTGCATTGTCAGCAGTTGGATCTTGACACATTCTTGTTCGACCAATAACTCGAGAACTATTGAACTGATTGACTTCAAACTTAGAGAGTGTCTTGACATAGGCGAGCGGACGGTTGGGATGGCTTTTCAGCTACCTGCATAATCCAAGATGGCCACCGTCAGCCATCTTGGATTTCAGCAGGTGGATTTTTACACTTTTCTTGTCCGACCAATGACTCGGTAAATTTTGAACCGATCTACTTCAAACTTGAAGAGTGCCTTGACATCGGTGAGAGAACAGTTGGGATTGCTTTTCAGGTTCCTGTATAATCCAAGATGGCCGCCATCAGCCATCTTGCACTGTCGGATCTTTACACATTCCCTGTCTGACCAAAAGGACAGTTGGGATTGCTTTTCAGTTACCTGCATGTGTAATCTAGGTTCAGCCATCTTGGATTTTAAGCGCTTGGATCTTGTCTGGGCAGTGACTTGAGACTGATTGGGCTGATCGGCTTCAAACTTGACATCGGTGACCGTGAGAGAATGGTTAGGAATGTTTTTCAGTTACCTGTATAATACAAGATGGCCGCCATCAGCCATCTTGCATTGACCTGGGATGTTGACCTGGGATGTTGTTGTGCACACCGCAGGTCATGGTAAGAATAGGCCTCAGCTCCTCAGAGAGCTTGTTGTAAGAGGCGACTAACTGAGGCACCCGTGGGGTTCCCGGGTGTGAAAACGAATAAGACCCCACCCGTGTGGTTCCCGGGTGTGAAAAGGAATAGGATCCAACATCGTGATATGACTGAAATATAGTTGAAAGTGATGTTAAATCATATTCACTCACTCACTCCTCTTGCATTGTCAGCAGTTGGTTCTTCACACATTTCCTGTCTGAGTAATAACTCGAGAATGTTTCATCTGATCGACTTCAAACTTGGAGAGTGTCTTGACATCAATGGGAGGATAGTTGGGATTGCTTTTCAGTTACCTATGGAATACAAGATAACTGTCGGCTGTCCTGGATTTTCAGTAGTTGAATCATCATCTTGTCTGAACAAAAACTCGAGAATAATTGAACTGATCGACTTGTGGGATGTCTGGCTCTTCAGACAGATCTTCATTTTCAAAATCATACTCTTTATCAATGATATCAGATATCATCGACCAAAAAAATCGACCATAGAGGTCCATGTCCCCCCGCAGCATCAGCACCAGTTATGGACCGCTTTTGTCAATTTTTATAGTGAATACACTGTAATAATTAATTCACAGGAAGGACAAGTTCTCGATCAAGAATGTTGGAGCAATCAAATTAATAAGAACGGGAACATTTGACAAATTTATCACATACAAGAACAAGATCATATCTTTTCTCCTACATTTAGGGGTGATATTATTGGACTGAATAATCAAACAAAGCAAAGTCTGGGAGTTGATTGAGTGTTAATAGGGTGATTAAATTTGTCTTAGTTCATAGTAGGAAAAGTAGTCCGATATACATAGAAATCCACTGTTACACCTGTTTGTGTTCACACTTTCCTGTGTTTTTTTGTTGGTTACAGTTGGCCGTTGTAATTGGCGCCCTGGTTGGTGTAATCGCCTATCGTATAGTGATTGTGGCTGTGTTATATAGGACCGGTGACTCATTCATCCAGGGCAGGGCCTCCCTCATCACCACGGCAACATCAGCTGTTATTTCATTGGTCTGCATTATCCTTCTAGGATTTGTAAGTATTGACTGCAGGCCTGATTCTGATGTACATCTTCCATTTCATTATGAAGTTTTTTTGAACAAGGAAACTGACACTGTTAATTTATACCTATAAGTATGTGACGTTTCACCATAGATTCTAATCACGTTTTCAAACGTGGAGTTTTCCCGTAACATTTCCACAAAGGTGCAATGAATTGCTGCTGTGGATCCGTCCAGATGTACATGAATACAGTTGACTCTCAAGGTTAATATCAAAATTAATCTGGTTTTAATTTCTATATTATTGTGAATTGTATTTGTTGGTTACCTCAGATTTCTAGTGAACAGTTTCTGAAGTGTATTTCAATGTTTCGTTTGAATGTGACTAAGTCATTTCTAACCATCTGTTTCAGTTGTATCAATTTATAGCGAAATGGCTGACCAATATTGGTAAGTACCTGTATAAGTACCTGTATAAGTACCTGTATAAGTACCTGTATAAGTACCTGTATAAGTACCTGTATAAGTACCTGTATAAGTACCTGTATAAGTACCTGTATAAGTACCTGTATAAGTACCTGTATAAGTACCTGTATAAGTACCTGTATAAGTACCTGTATAAGTACCTGTATAAGTACCTGTATAAGTACCTGTATAAGTACCTGTATAAGTACCTGTAGTATTTTCATATAACTATTTGTACCATATGTACATGTATGTTTGGACTTACTTTAAATTTTTGATATTAGTACATAGTTCATATGATGACTGAGCACATAGTTGAAATTTGACAGACGGGACCAAAACCATAAATGGATAGCATGTTTAAAGTGTGCCCAGTTTACATCATTGTGAAAAACCTATATTTACCATTCATTACCACACAATGCAAGTTTGATCATATGATAATTATTTCATCATTTGCATTCTGTGTTTTAAGAATCAGTTGTGTATTTTTATATCGAAGTCATACTCTAAAATTTTGTATTTAACCGCTTATCTCTAGAGTTTGAACATTAATTGTGACATTCAAATTTTTGTAACATTCTGAGTTAAGTTTCTGGATATATTATGATTTATCCATATTTGTGTTTACAGAACAACCCAGAACAGATACAGAGTGGGAAGACAGCTTCACTCTCAAAATGTTCCTCTTCCAGTTTGTTAACCATTACGGAACTATTTTCTACATTGCATTCTTTAAGGGACGGTGAGTCCTCGACTGTCGATTTTCCTCCTCCTTCCACGAGAAGATGAACAGCAACCTCCAAAAACCCCATACCATTGGTTATTGGTTATTAACCCCATACCATTGGTTATTAACCCCATACCATTGGTTATTAACCCCATACCATTGGTTATTAACCCCATACCATTGGTTATTAACCCCATACCATTGGTTATTAACCCTATATGGTTATTAACCCCATACCTGGTTATTAACCCCCATTGGTTATTAACCCCATACCATTGGTTATTAACCCCATACCATTGGTTATTAACCCTATACCATTGGTTATTAACCCCATACCATTGGTTATTAACCCCATACCATTGGTTATTAACCCCATACCATTGGTTATTAACCCCATACCATTGGTTATTAACCCTATACCATTGGTTATTAACCCCATACCATTGGTTATTAACCCTATACCATTGGTTATTAACCCCATACCATTGGTTATTAACCCCATACCATTGGTTATTAACCCTATACCATTGGTTATTAACCCCATACCATTGGTTATTAACCCTATACCATTGGTTATTAACCCCATACCATTGGTTATTAACCCCATACCATTGGTTATTAACCCCATACCATTGGTTATTTGGTCTCCAATTCTCTTCAGTCATGTCAGTGGCAAAGTTATCCCGAAATATGGGAAACTTAATTGCCCACCCATATTACAATGCTATCATTTCTGTAAATAAAGAAACAAACATATACTTTACAAATAACATTCCAAGTGTTACAGAATCATGAACTTCAGTAACGTCTATCAAAATATCCTCCCAATGTTTTAGGAGAACAGTGTGCAGCTCTTCTAGGGTGCCTAAATGAAGAAATGGACATTTTATATAATGTTGAATGGATCATCACAATGTGTGACAGTCACTCGGGCGATGCTGGTCAGGATTATATTATATGTTGAAATAATGATGACAAATGTAATAAAATGTTCTATATATTTTGTCAGGTTTGTTGGTCGCCCCGGGGATTACGACTACTCTATGACGGACAATCGACAAGAAGAGGTGAGATTAGATAAAGATATATGAATATTATCAATTCAGAGAAGCACTCTATCATTTGCTAAAAAGAGTTTCGTAATGGTAACACCATTGAAAGTTTTTGTGGTGCTCTATTCAGGAAAGGTGAAACATCATTATTATTGACATGGAGAGCTGGTGATTCTGGAATACTATAACTTTCTGTGCAGATTTCTTCTCTGCATATTTCTGATCCATTTCAGGGCCCTTGTGAGGGAATTATTGAAGTGGAGGCACAGTGAATCAGTGCTTCTCTTCCTCTCCTCCCTTCACAATATGTAGGGCTAAAATATTTCAAGGAAATAATGAATGGACCAGCATGAAAGCAGATGTATTTTACCAACAATTGGGGCAACACTTACCCTATTTCTTCTAATTATTCAGACTGCAAAACTTAACTTCAGGCTACTGTGGGGAGAAATTCTGCTAATATTCTACAAAGGAGGTGTTCGCTTTAGATGGATATTTTTCCCCTGAGAATCGCTCTCTGCCGTCACCACTTGTTGAAGGTCATTTCCTTAATAAAGGCCTTGATATAAGACAAGTTTAACCTTATAACTTTTCAATTCATAGTTACAACTTTCCGCTGCCCTTAGACGAAATACCCTCCTGTAGAAATTATATATGTGTAACAATTATTTTTTTGCTCTGCTGGATCGTCAGAATATTCAAATACTGAACAAATGGTCTGACTGTATGTGTGGAGTTGTGTGCAATTCTATTCATGAATTATAATAAAATATGGGATTATGTGCATTAGGGGTTCGCTGTCTTTATTTCACGTCACTATTGCACTTCCAGAATGAAGATGGGAGAAAAAAGGAAAAAATGAAAATATTTTTTTCAGGGATTTGGGGATTCGAACCAAAATGTTCGATTTCTTTTAATCTGTAGTCCGACACTGTAACCATTCGGCCAAGCAGCAGTTACAATTATCAACGGTGAACTATACCCTTTCAGAGCATTACAAGCATTTTGACATATTTCAATATTATGAAAATATGACGCCTTTAACCAAAACGATTTTTCAGTATCATTTTGGATCAAACCCACCGCATTTCGATACGTAAGACTCGTTTTGGATAAAGGTGTCATATTTTATGTATGAAGGGAATTCCCTTCAAGAATATCGCCAAAAATTGCAAAAACAAACAATCCGCCTTTTGCGCTATTCGTAATGCCGGTTTTATGCCGCACGGTGGCGCTAGCGCTCACTGCACTTTGGTCTGTTCCGGTTGTCTGCTAAACATGTGCAGGAGGGAAGGCGGGTATTGTATTTCGCCTCGTTTCGTCAGATTTTCTCACTGATGGAGACGTCCTTGGTAGTTTACGTAAATATAGTCATCAAGTCTAATTTTTACTCGTTTGTACAAGCATAATAAAAGCCGCTTTGTCAACAAATTGGGCAATCAAAGCTCGTCGTTGTTGTTGCTATAAAACATTTGTTTAGTTATAGTAGAGACTTGCGTGTCATCGACTCAGGGATACAGGATTTTTTTTTGCAGAAGAAATACATGGTATAATAATTAGATAATTAAAAAATTAAAAATAAATAGCTATTAGTGCAAAAACTACTTCCTCAGTATTTATGAGAAGTTAGAAGACATATGGCACATTAATTTCCTGTTCAGTGTGTCTTTTCACAATAAAATTATGAAACACTACCAGCCGTCCCAACTGAGGCGGGTTGGGTTCTTGTTTATCACATTATAATCATACAGCTACATTAACAGCTACATGGTAGTCGGGTTAACTAATAATCCGATTATTTCTCACAGTACTTGATCAAACAAACTGGCCCCTGCTGATTGTTTTCAGTAGAGTGTGGTTTAATCAGGCTGAACTGCCGGCCACCCACCATGTTTTATAACAACAACAACGACGAGCTTTGATTGCCCAATTTGTTGACAAAGCGGCTTTTATTATGCTTGTACAAACGAGTAAAAATTAGACTTGATGACTATACTTACGTAAACTACCAAGGACGTCTCCATCAGTGAGAAAATCTGACGAAACGAGGCGAAATACAATACCCGCCTTCCCTCCTGCACATGTTTAGCAGACAACCGGAACAGACCAAAGTGCCGTGAGCGCTAGCGCCACCTTACGGCCGAAACCGGCATTACGAATAGCGCAAAAGGCGGATTGCTTATTTTCTAATACTCGTAATATTTTTTGGACAAATCTCTTCTCGGTGAAAATTGAGAACATCAAAATTCTGTATTTTCTCTTTCAAGCTAATAACTTTTGAAGTAAACGAGAGGAAATTATATTTTCAGTTTATAAACGCAACACACTAAGGAAAAAATTACGGTCAAACCGAACACCTCCTTTCACTTGCAAGTTGCTATCTTTTCATTTCTTGGGACAAATAACATATCCATGCTACAGATGTAGCCTAAGTTGATATAAAGATGGATTTTTTCTGCTGCTCGGTCTAAAACTGCTGTTCGAAAAAATTTGAAGAAAAAGATAAGGTGTATGTTATTTGGATGTATCATCAGTTTCAATATCATGTTTTATCTAACTGAACATTATGAACTGAGGAGTTCACCTATAAACTATAGTTACATTGTAATTTATTTTCAGTGTGACCCAGCCGGTTGTCTTATAGATCTGTGTATACAGTTGGGCATTGTCATGGTAGGCAAACAGGCCATCAACAATTTCAAAGAACTCATTTTACCGTAAGTCTTTTCTCTGGCACACACTGGATACTTATGTGGTATTGGGCTACAGTCAAAATTGTCACTGAAATATAGGCATGTGCATAACGTATGACTTGCTTCACAGAAGCCTATCAAAAATTTGTCTGATTGATGTCAGGTATATATTTTCTGGGTCAATAGGTTAAACTGTTTATTCTTCACCAATTGTGTGTTGCCATCTACTGTTTGTTTGTCATCCAGGACCCTATTTGATTACCCCAAAAGCTTACAGTTTCTCAGTGCCCTGCATGGTTCTTTTTAACACAAGAATCCGGTATTCAAGAATTGGTTGCACCAAGTAGGCGAAAATCAATGTACAAATTTGGGATTATTAAGTTTTCATTTTGTAATGCCATCAAAATTATTACTTTGTTTTTTTTTTGTATCCGTAGGAAGCTGTTGGTTTGGTTCAGATCTCGTAAGATCATTGACAAGGATAAAGACCTAGATGAATCTGATGCCACTCGCTGGGAGAAAGATTACTGCTTGGCCAACATGCCAAACTATGGGCTCTTTGATGAATACCTCGAAATGGGTAGGAATTACAGAACGTTGAAAAAGAAAATTGATGCAAACTTTGTATTACAATTGAATAAAGGAGACCTGGAATGGTTTTAATGCTGTAGCTGAAAATTGTCCATATGGTAAATCCCATAATAATTCAAATTCAATCACCCCAAATGTTTTTGCTTGAAATTCGATCATTCACTCCAAAAAATTTGATTCCCCCTCTAGACTCATTATAATAAAGAAGAAATTGTGGATTATCTGAATGATTTTGGAGAATTTTGTCATCTCCCTCTTCTAATAGATCAGATCACACCCCTGAATTTATGGTTGGAAATTTCACTTCCTGTGATTGAATTATGAGATGATTTACATTACACGTGCTTACCTATCAGATCAAGTTAAACAGGGATTATTTTGTAGGAATTCCTTTCACTTTCTCAACTATAAACTGAGGTCTTCAAAACAGGAGAATTGTACCAAGAAAATTGGTTTCACTTGTCTCCCTTTGTGTATAGAACATTGTGACATTTTTTAGGGCTCTTTCACTCGTTCTTCTACCATTATTTCATTTCACCTGATGTCATAGGAAAACTGTTGAATATGATGGGGCAATTGTACATGTATTGTTAAGACATTCTATGAATGAAGGGAGACGATGAGAAGCTGATTTTCTTAGTGCTGTTTTCCTGTCTTGAAGATATTGCTATTCAGTGTGACATGCTCTTCAAAGTAAAAAGAATTTCTACAAAATAAAGGTTCTGATTTCTAGAGGATGAAGATATAGAGAATGGACTAGTTAGACCTTGACAATTATTGATAAAGTGAATCACATGAAGTGAATGTATTTGGGTGATTGCAAATCATTGTGGTGGTTGTTGTGGGGGGGGGTCGTGATTGCTCTGACTGCCACTTCCCATCTAATTGCTCTTGTTAAATGCTGCAACCCCCTAAGGGCTCAATCTACAAATAGAGCCCCAGGTTATACTTGAAAAAAAGGAAGAGCTTTAGCAGTTTTGCTTTCCAAGGGATTCTACTGGATGTAACTTTAACCATTGACTGTATGTATGCAATTTTTGAAAACCAGATTTGAGTCTGGTTGTCGCTGTTCAGGCATTAATATATGATCTCCACGAAATTATCTTAAAGCCTTGGTGTGAAATAAAATCAACTGCCTGCTCAATGGAGCCCAGCGTTTCATTCTTTGAACTGTATATTTTCTTTGGCTTTCCAGTTATCCAGTTTGGCTTTGTGACCATTTTTGTGGCTGCTTTTCCTCTTGCGCCATTGTTTGCCCTACTGAACAACATTGTGGAAATACGGCTGGATGCTTACAAGTTCTGCACACAGTGGAAACGACCATTTGCCCAGCGAGCTGAAGATATTGGTAACTTCCCATGTCCATTTTGACACGATTATGCAAGAAAACCCAAATTGGGACTGGATGGGAATACTAACACATCAGGGGAAGTGACTCTGACTCATTACATTTTGTTATCTCCCCTGATGGGATCTTCCACTGAACTGAAAATATTGGTAACTTGTCCATTTTGACATAATGCAAAACTAAACCAAATTTTGAAATGGATGGGAAACATTTTTTTTTTTTTGGTATCAAGGGAACCAACTCTTATTTTTATCACCTTTAGTTATCACCCCTGGTGTGATATTTTCTAAAAAGAATTCCAATTCCCAAAGTTAAGTCAAAAGAGTAAAATTTAGGCTGAATAAATTAAATTTCCAGCTTAACACGCATGACCGTACCTCTTGTTTTAGCACTGCGTTAACCCCTTTTATTGCCATCAGCAGTCAAAAGAATATATATACATTTTTTCCCCCAATTTTTTTTTTTTTTTCCCCCCATTTTTGCACATTTATCTCTCAAAGTTTTGCCAAAATAATGTTCTTGATAATTGAGAGAAAGAGTTGTTTGATGTCTTGTTTTACTTGCAGGAAATACTATTGTTAAAGGCTAAATCTTCAAGTCACTCAAAGAACATTATTGGTTTCATGCAAACTGTTTCATGCTGCATCGTTTTGCCAGAAATTATGGATATATTTGGTCTGTGCGAAAGTGAAAAAGGAAGAAAAAGATGAAAAAAAAAGTCTCCCTCTCTTGTCATTTATTTTTCTTCAAAAAAGTGCCTCTGAAGCTTGAAGACAGAGGAAATTATATATTTAAAGTAAATATTGGAACCAGATATATTAGGATGAGGGGTGAAACTTTTTCTGAGATTTATGACCTATCCTCAAACATTTTCTTTTACTACAGGAATTTGGTTCAGTATATTGAGGGGTGTTTCAGCTGTAGCTGTGATATCAAATGTAAGTCCAGGTCATTCAAGTGTTATGCACACAAAAAATTCTGAATTTTTTATTCCCTCTCCCCAGGTATGTACAATGTATGATGTTTTTAATCTCCTCCCCCTCCACATCACATGTACTTCTATGCCTGATCACTGTCAAGATGAACAGACCCAGGCACAATCATTTGTCAAACATGTCTTCCAGATATATTGTGTTGTTCAAATAAAATGCAAAGGTTCGAATGTTGTATGAACCTCCTTCTGCAATTCCACCAATGCAGATATGAAATGAAAATGCTTGGAACAAAAAGTTTGCCAAGAGCAATAGTTTTCAAAACAATCGCCAAAATATGTAAACAAATTCATAAAGTTTCTTAACTTTTTATGGCTTAAGTTTAATAGCTAGATATCCATACGGGAGATCATGTGTCGTGAACAGATGGTTAGCTTTAATATTTCACAAACATTGCCATTCTTTCTGTATGTCTGTCAGAAAGCGCCAACCAGGGACCGTTCGCATATACCCACGTGGTCTATACTTGTGACTGCTGTTTATCCAGCATGAAAAACATTGATTGATGACGTCTCCCACCAAACGGAGATAACCTAAGCAGTGTCCGGGATGTATAGATGGCATTAGTATATTTGGTAATTAAGGCTGCCGCGTAAGCGTGTAGCCTTATTGGATTGGCTTGGTCTCATGGGGGCTAAAATCGCTTTGTCCGCAAGATTGCGAGAAAACAAAGCAGAGTTGGGGCTTACGGTCACAGGGCCAAATGTGGAGAAGGCTTTGAACTGGAAATTTGTTATAATTTAATGGTGATTAGAACTAGCGAAAAAGTGCTTCATCGAAGTACACTCTGTTGACGCCGATTTCGGGATAATGGCGGCCAAATCTCGGATCAACGAGATATGGCGTTACTTCGATAAAATCGAAATCTCCCATGATACTTAGCGCGGTAATCAAGGGTTCTGAAAATGGCGGCGGGATTTCGTTTTGAAAGGTTCTGCTCGATAATTGTTTTGTGTTTTTTTTGCCGTTCACGGAATAAAATGAGCGAGACAGAGGAAGTAAAAGGCCAGGGAAGTTGGCAAATATGTATTTAATCCATACGAGCGCAGAACGGTATGCCACATTCCTTTCGAAGCTGGAATCTGTTCCGGGTTGGGCAGCCAAAATTTTGCAACAGCAACTTTCGGTTCGAGAGCTAATCCAGGTCCAGCCAGTTGAAAAATGAATTGAGGGAGTTTTATCAACATAAAAAAAAATGAGCTATATATCTCTTCATAGTATCCAAGAATAATATGAAGCGATTCTTGATCGTTATTTGCTGAACGGAAGAGTCTGTCACGATGTGTTTCCATTCATGTTGTAGTTGTAATTTAAGTCGTCAAAACATCATTCGCTCTTGTATATGTACCTCGACGGAAGATGACATTTTCTGCCCATACATATCCTGATATTTCAGAGGTCTCATTAATGAAAATTTACTAGCATATCAGCGAATTTCAGGATATAAAAATGATCAGGAAAATAATACATAGAAATTACAGTTGACTGTACAACAAAGTCAAGTCGTCGTCTAATTAGCTATAATTAGCTAATAAATGCTGAATTGAACTATGAATTAAGGGACAATGACTTTATTGTTTTTACCCCTCGGCAATTTTGACCTGGGGTATTGTCGCCATGAACGTACGTCCGTCCGTTACAGAATTATAGGCAAAACCGCTCTATTAGATACGGTACAGTGACCAAATTTTGGGAACTTATTTATCTATCTAAGTATAAGTCAGATGCCGGCCTTATGGATGGCGAAGTGTACGCACGCTGCAGACAACAGCAACCTGGAACTGCAGGTCACACTTATTTGATAATATGCAAAACCAGTGAATATTTCAATAGGGAAGATGCCTAAAAACATTTGTGAACTTTGTCAATGGTACAAAAGGTCCTATTTTAGGTCAAGATTTTCTTTAAAATTTGAGTTCAGTACCATGTTTATCATTTCATAATATCCAGCTTTTATAAAATATTATTACACATCATCCATGTAACCATTATTTAAGCAATACATTGCATAGGGTGCTCGAATCGTATGACAAAACTTTCCTCAACTTGAACTGCAGCGATACATTCATTATGTTTTTCCTCTATAACTGTCCCCTGAAGGGCTAAAGGGGGGAATATAGTATTGGGGTCCGTCCGTGTGTCCACACTCCAGATCATCGTAAGAATAGGTCTCAGCTCCTCAGAGAGCTTGTCGTAAGAGACGGCTAACTGGGGCACCCATGGAGAATAGGACACTTCTTGTGTGGTTTCCGGGTGTGAAGAGGAATAGGAACCAAACATCGTGATATGACTGAAATAGGGTTGAAAGCGACGTTAAATCATATTCACTCACTCGCTCACCGCAAGATCTCTCTTGGGCTTGTTTTTAACGGTGATTCGCTAGACTCCGACAGTAACTTTTGAAAACCTGAACGGATCTTTTTCAAATTTTGTATGTGGTTAACTTGCCACAGGATCTCACTCGAGATTACTTTCCATGCTGAGTACTGAATGTTAAGGTTCCAAGCCAAATCAGTAGTTTCAATGTCGGTGGACTTCAAACGCTCTGCTTTTCATTAAAGTTTTCTATGAACCACCAAATTAGTTTTAATTATTAAAGTATTGTACTTTGTACATTTTTTCCTGTTATGACTGACAAAGGTAAATAAAGCATTATACATAACACAGCACATGACCCAATTTTGTGAAATAGGAAAAACTATGTATTTTTGCAGATTACACTCAAACATCAAAGCCATAAAATGCACGCAGATAACGGCAGCCTTCCGAAGTCCACGAGTTCTAGTTTCCTATACATTCTCCGGGGATTGACCTGGGTGTCGTCTTGCACACCGCAGGTCATTGAAATAATTAAGGGCCTCAGTTCGTCAGACAGTGTGTCATAAGAGGCGACTAACTGGAGCACCCGGATGTAATAATGAACATGACCCCACCTGAGGGAGAAAAGAAATAGGACCCAAATAATGCAATATGACTGAAATATTGTTGCAAGTGACATTAAATCATATTTACTCACAAATACATTCTACTTGGTTTGCACAAAAGTTGCTTATGCAAATTATCTATAGCATTATCCACTGCCATGGAAATTATAGCAAAACCCACTGCCGACCATAGTCATTGGATATAGGACCATGGTCTGTGCTTGTATATGAAAAGGCTTACAATAAAATAAACCTAAACTTTTTACTAAAGACATACTAAGCAAATAGCATTTGACACTTAGAATTTCAGATCAGTTTGAAGGTGGTCATCTCGGATTAAGCTATTCAGGAGTCAGGAGTACATCACCCCCACAATCCCCCAACCTCTGGTTTTAGTGAGGTGAGGACTAGACAAATAGCAGTTCTTAAAATGCTATAATGCCGAACCCCTTTAGACAAAATATTGAAGTGAATCCCCACCTAAAACAAATATAATCAATGCCCCATCCTAAGGTAAAACAAATAGTAACTAAATCGAAACATAAATTCCACTCAAACTACCACATAGCAAGATATTGATGTAAATTCCCACCTAAAACCTCAACCAATTACATTTTCTCCACTGGGAGTTCCACCTTGTGGGGCATAAACTTGATGTGAATCCCCTGGTAATCCGTCCCTAAGCCTGACCGTTGCCTGAAGTTTGAGGGGTGGGGTTATTTCATTATACTCCTGCATAATAGCTCACATTTGTCATTTACTATACTACTGTAATCTAAGAAATGCTTTCATATAACAAAGAGTATCCCCCGTTTACATACATCGTTTATTAAACTTTTCAATCTAGATGTCTATTTTATTGTTCACCGAGTTTGTCTATCTTAGCCTCTGAACAGTTATCCGTGATCGTAATTTTTCCCCTATAAATCCTGTGTCAATTTATAGCCCGTTTTGACAAGGGTATAATCTCCCCCTGAATCACTGTTCCTCTTTAAGTTTGGAGGGATGAAAATCTGCTTTGTTTCAATTTCACCAAAGAGAAAAGAGAGCCTGAATAGTAGAATGTATACGAGTGCGAGTATTCAACATATTATATGAACTAAACTGAGGTTTCAATATTGAAAACCATTGATTTCAAAACATACCCAGAAAAGTTTGTTTCTTTCAGAAAACTGTTTCATTGAAGATGTAATCAGCCTCAAATCTAGACTGAAATTGATGTCTCTCAAACTCAGCGAAAGTGACATATGTAACAACAGGTACAAAATGAAACCCATTTGACCAGATTTGTGAGCGTCGCTATGTCATTTTCCGCTCCGCTTACAACACACACTCAGTGACGAAACAGAAAACCTGTCGAAGCCGGCAAAGTTTTAAATTTCTCTGACAAGATATTCTTGCATTCGTTGTATATGTTGACCCCACTATCATCAAATATAATACATATGATGCTTTAGTAATCTTCCCTGCTGAAAAACGCTCAGGGTAGAGTTAACAAAATCCATCGATTTTGAGGCTGATTACATCTTTAAGGGTTCATATTTTCCACATATGATGAACTGAAATAGCCGTATATCATTAGGCTAATATTCTGGATTGTTTGGGAGGGCCTGGGCCTCTGGAACTTAACTAAAGTTCCCGCAACCATGCACCACAAGTGGAACAAGGGAAATAAACCCTTTCTGAATTTAGGCTAAAGATGTAAAACATGATGTGTTGATGTGTTCTACTCAAAGTTGTGTATCTCTCCTCATACAGGCCTTCATCATTGCCATCACATCAGATTTCATCCCCAAGTTGGTGTATAAGTACGAGTACAGCACCAACTATACATTGACAGGATACATGAACAACAGTCTGTCATATTTCAATGTGTCAGATTTTCAGTCCCAGAGCATCCCTGAAGAGTTTGTGGAGGAGTTTGGGAATGTTGCAATTTGCAGGTAAGATATTTGTTCTGTCTAATGGACTAATTTTCACTGTTTGGCTTCAAAACCTATGAATTGCGATTGTCTCAAATTAACCTATTTTGGACATTCATAATGTTCGTACACAGTAGCTGTTGTGGGGAAATTGGTGAGGCTCAATAGGCTTGATAATATCAAACCAGGGCTATCGTGGTCGGTCAAAACCAGCATGGGTTCAAGCCCTGCTGGTTCATGTGTGAAACCTTGCCCGTTACTTGGCAATGGGCAGTGGTTCTCTCTGGATACTCCGGCTACATCCACCGTTCATAATAATTCAATAAGAGGCCATATGCCACAGCCTTTCCCATAATATAACGTGATACATGCATGAGTTATGACCCGAGGAAGAATATTGGAGGCTTTAATACAAGCTGAGATAATTTCTTTCTTGTCTTGTATTGTACCTTTCTTGTATTTTCATAGCATGCCATAGGATTTTTTTTTAAAGGTACTCAACTCTTGCATTGGGTGTGGATCATTCATAATCATAGTTCTCAGTGTGCATTTGTTCTGTGAGTTGTATAAGTCTATACTCAAAATTAATTTTTCACAGCTTCAGATATTAACTATGTTTTTCTCCGTGCAGATATCGGGCATACAGAGAAAACCCTTGGGAGCCCATTCATACTTACGAACATACTCGACAATACTGGCATATTATTGCAGCAAGATTTGCCTTTGTAATTGTCTTTGAGGTGAGTTACCTTGCAAAAACAAGATGAATGTTTCATGACTAAATATCAAATTTAATGATCAACTACTATTATATTCTTACTACATACAGTCTTAATTAGAGACATAACCAGTGAAACAATGATTCCATAAATGAACAATGTAAGCTAATTTTTATCGAGCCCATAGCTTTAGCTGCGGAAAGCTCGATATAGGTGCCACAATGATGTCCGTCTATCTGTCTATCTCTCTGTCTGTCTCTCTCTGTCTGTCTATCTGTCTATCTGCAGGACCAAGTAAATCTTAAAGTTTGGACTTTTTCCTCAGCATCAAGTAAATGTTAAAGTTTTGGAATTGGTCTCACCCTGTGTCTCCTGAACTAAGGCCCACTGAACCCTCATATATTCCGGATGCTTACATCAGACTACACTTATTCAACCCATCCACTACCCTTGGGAAGCATGTCTCCTCCCCTGGGGAACCGAGCCCCACCCTCTATCTCCTAAACTAAGCTTCGCCCGGCCCCATACCCTCATATAGTCCTGGAGCTCAGATCATGCTACACTTATTCAACTCATCCACTCATTGCTATCAAATCATTGTATTCCACATCATATGATTTACCCTAAAACTTTCACACAAACCATATTTGTGTCCACACATTTAACTTACTATATTAATTAAAACTGAGTTTGTGATATCTCTGTCTTGACCAGTGCACATTATTATGTAGCATTGCACATGTATGTTTGTAAACATATGTCATTATATTTTTATTTGCATACAAATGTGAGGTTTCACCCACAAGACTGGTGTCTCATTCCATACTGTAAATTGCCTGGTCAATTGTTCCTAACTATACATGTACATATATGCAATGAGTTGTATATGCTTACTTTGGAAAAGAAATGTAATCTTTATTATCAAGTTTTATAATATAGTCCCTCTTTCAATCCAACGTCAACATCAGTGATATAGAAATCATATTTATGCTCCCCCCTCTCTAATTAGAGGGGGGGCATATAGCGATCGCTTTGTCCATCTGTCCATCCCTCCGTCTGTCCGTCCGAATTTCTTGTCCGCGCGATATCTCGGTTAATATTTGGTGGACAGGATTGAAACTTGCATGGAATGTGACCAGTGCCTCCTAGTTGTGCAGCGTAGAGTTTTTTCCGAGTTCCAGTATAATTTTCAAGATTTATGGCCCTTTTTCTGAAACCTCTGTGAATGGGACTTGTCCAGGCTGGATCTTGGTTAATATTGTATGCACAAGTATGAAATTTGCATGATATGTGGTCAGTGCCGCACAGTTGTGCAGCGTAAAGTTTCTCCCCATTTCGCTTATATTTACAAGAGTTATGGCCCTTTATTCCTGAAATCTCGGTGAATTGGGACTTGTCCGGGCTGGATCTTGGTTAATATTGTATGGACAATTTTGAAATTTGCAGGTTATGTGGTCAGTGCCTTATAGTTGTGCAGCGTGAAGTTTCTCTGCATTTCACATATATTTTCAAGAGTTATGGCCCTTTGTTCTTGTTCTTCCGATTTGGAATGGGGAAAATGACTATAAAATTGTTATTCTACCCTCCAAAGCAGACGATATAGGTCCTGAAGTATGAAATTGCCCCAAAAAGAATGAATTGGGTGCAAAATTCAAAGTTCACTGATAGCTTCATAATTTCACCACAATATACTCTCAAGGAATGTAGGTCTCATAATCAGGTCACATTTTTGGATTTGGCGAAAGCCCTGGCGACCATCTTGCATCAAAACATTGTATTATTACTTGTTGGTCGATACTTGGAATATGTATTATGTGAGGCATGCCGAAAAAAGTGACTGAAACAGAATTTTTATAATTATCCAAATTAGGCCTCCACCGACCAATACAGAACAGAACAATGGCGGGGCAGTGTCAGATTAAAGCGGAAGCGGGGGCATACAATTGAGCAATCTCTGATTGCTTCCTTGCTGTGTTTTATGTATTGTCATTTCAAATATGTGCATTGCCAATGATTTGCAACCTCAAATGATGTGCCACCCTATTATAAATCTTTTTGCACGTATGGCAATAGCTTCTTTTTGCACTGAGCCTCACCCTCTATCTCCTAAACTAAGCTTCGCCCGACCCCATACCCTCATATAGTCCTGGAGCTTAGATCATGCTACATTTATTCAACCCACCTACTACCCTTGGAAAGCATGTCCCCACCCCTGGGGAACCGAGCCCCACCATCTATCTCCTAAACTAAGCTTCGTCCGACCCCATACCCTTATATAGTCCTGGAGCTTAGATCATGCTAAACTTATTCAACCCATCCACTACACTCGGGAAGCATGTCCCTACCCCTGGGGAACCGAGCCCCACCCTCACCTCACCTAAACTAAGCCTTGCCCGACCCCATACCCTCATATAGTCCTGGAGCTTAAATCATGCTACACTTACTCAACCCATATACCACCCTTGAGAAGCATGTACCCACCACTGGGGAACCGAGCCCCACCATCTATCTCCTAAACTAAGCTTCGCAAGACCCCATAGTCTTGATCTTTGGCATGATGCCAGGGCAAGTTCCTGCGGGACAGATGTTGACCTATTTCCAAAGGTCACATTGGTCAAACATCAGTATCTTACTCACAATATTTGGTCAAAAACTTTCAAACTTGATGCCAGCTTCACTAGAGAGCCTTGTCATGAGAATTTTCTGGTGAAGGCAACATAAGCTTTCAGACAGACTGCTTGGCAGGGAACCTTCTAGCTACTCTGCTTGTTTCCTTCTTGTTACTCTGCAAAAACGTATATATGTTATGATGAATATTTTCTTTCTTCAAATTAGGCCTCTCTATCATTATCTTGCCATGTTTTATTCCCCAGAATGCAGTAGTGTTCCTCTCCTGGCTGATATCGTACCTCATCCCTGATGTGCCATATGGTGTCAAGATTCAGATGCTCCGGGAACAGCATTTGTCGGGCCAGGCCATTCTGGAGGCATCGCGAATAAAGGACGAAAAGAGACGATCGAACAAACTGGATTGAAACCATATCAAGATCTGAGTCTATATAATTGGCACAAACTGTCTACAATAAATTTTCTGATAATCCAATCACAAGAGAGTTTTCCATGACATTCATGAAGAATACTGATCAAATTGAGCCAGAACAGGAAATTGTACAAAATTATGTTGTTGGACATAAACATCTTCATAAATATCTTCGGAATTTAATGGGGATCAAATTAATATCTCCTGATTTTTGGAGGGGGGGGGGGGGGGGGGATTAAAATAGTTTCTTTTAGGGAGGTGATAAAATTGAGTAGTTCGATTCAAAGGTTGGTGGCAATTGAATGTGTGATTGAATTAATATAGAATTTATCATAATACTGTGTCCGGTATCACCAGAATTGTTTTTAAGTGACATTGGTTATTTTTTTTTTTTATAACAATTTTGTATGATATATACCGGTACCTTGCCTTCTATTTAGATTTTATTATTGAGACATCATTTTATATGCATGTGTTTTGACATTTTGTGCAGATAGATCAATGTTACCATTCTTTACATTGACCGCTTATGTATTGTATGTTGTTTATTGGTAAACATCAGAGGCACAATTTGTATCTGAGACTCTTTAATATCTCGAAGCGACTTGCTATATGTGGAGAAAACAGACAATCATTTGTTACAGTTTGAATCTATCAAGGCAGAAATGATTCCTCCTTTGTCACACCTGCAATCCTATATGTAGTATTATGACCACTATAAGATTTTGCTTTCCGTCAACTTAACCCAGGCTCACACTTTGATATTTTCTCTGTCACATCGATATGCTCCATGTTCATAAGAAATACATTCTGATAGTCTTATTCAATATGTTGAAATGTCTTTGATTGTGTGTACAAGCAACAAATTTAATTGATGGGCTGCACTGGCTCTTTCTCACCAAAACTCCACAACTTTTAATCTGCCTTTCACAGCCATGGGCTACATTTCCTACTTATTGTTTTTGCTATTTATTGTTTCAAAGAGAATGAAACTATAGACTGTGGTACTAAAATAATAGTTTCTGTGATATTCAAGCATTTCTGGGAGAGAGAAGAACAGAACAACAGAAAATGAGAAGAATATCAAGATGGCCTTGTCATCCCACACGATTACAAACTTGGCATTGTACAAAGAGATTGATGATGCAATATACTTGCATAAGTTCCATTCTCTTGAGTTTAGACAGATGGTCTTTGACAGCGTTGTTTGTGATGCATCTATTTCTCAATACACATATTTGCCATAATCCCTTTTGTCATATTTCTTCATACACCCAAACAAGTTTACGATAAACCTTGTAAAAATTTTCATCATGTGTGCCTAGCCTTTGAAACTTTGAAAAATGTAAAGTAAATTGTACTCTGTAGATGAAATTCCCCATAAATGCTGTTCTGCTGAAGTTGTATTAATGGTATTAATAATATAGAAGGGGTGGACATCAATGTGGTGGGTCGTGTCTGAAATTGATCAGTGTTAAATATAGTTAATCCCTTAAACTGCCGTGTTGTAACTAAAGTTGGTAGCTAATTTCAGTATTCTTCCTGGAGGTTTCCTCTGACCATGAACTTTATAAAGTGTTAAAATGGTAAAGATGTATTGTTCAATTACGCGTCTTCCATAGTAATCTAACAGCTCATTTCTATAGACTGTATTTTCAAACAATAATATGTACTCTTGCATGTAATTTTTGCTGGAAGAAATTTCAATTATGTTATTCTCATTCTGAGCTCCCTTCATCAATAGGAATGGTCTTTGCAACAATACCATTTGGCATATGTGGGAGGGGGGGTCTTTTAGCATAATAGATTTTATTTTCCTGTAGTTATAAATGTACACGTTTCTCTTTTAGTACTTTGTTTTACATTCTGTTGTCATGTATTTTTGCTAAATTCCTTACATCATCTGAAGTATTGCAAAATTCATTTTGGGTGAGGCGTCCCCGAAGACTGCTGTCAGCATTATGAATTGCCAGTTCAGTTCATGGTAAAGCTATCTGATAAGTAGTGGCTTTCACACAGTTTTAAATGTGAACTCTAGCTGAGTGTTTGAACTATTTGCAAATATGTTTGTATAAAATGGAATTGTTGGAAATAGTGTTCCAGTGATCCCTACATTAGATTATGCTTTAAATTATTATAAAACTACAATCTGATTATTTATAGTAACCCATAACAGATAAGTGGTGAACATAATATGCAGTATTGTACTTGGTGATATATTATAAGGGCTTTAAGTTAGCCAGTGCAGGAGGAAAAGTAACATTTAATGAGTAGGGTACCAGAGTAATTTTATTTCTATGTATTAGTTTTTACATAGTTTTTCCCAGGTCAAAAGAGCATGAATATATAACACAATGCTATTCTATGGATAACAACTTCTTTATTGCTGGGAGAAAGCATGAATATACTAGAATGTTATTTTATTTGAGATTTAAATCTATATGTATTCTGAGACCAAGTCAGTATCTAATCGGGGCTTTAAATTTTTTTACTAGTTTTGCAGAAATATTAAATTATGACTAAAGTTACTTTATTCAGCTGTTTACACCTTAGGATGTATGGCTGAAACTTCCATGAACATGAAAAACTATTCACCAAAATATTATTTGTCCTAACAATTTAATGATTAATGATGCCGTATGCAAATTTTTTTTTTTCCTAACAATTTAATGATTAATGATGCCGTATGTAGTTTTTAATATATAGCATGCACAATTTACCTTGGCATTTTAAGTAATTGTATATTTAACCCTTGTTTTCCATGTACAAGTCCCACGTTGATATGTGTCACAAACTGTACATAAGTAAAATGTTTGTGATGTAAACTTTGGGTAAGAAGTCTTTATTGATTTATACTAATACCTAATATATGGTGTTTGGGAGTGTTGCAATTATAGTATTGTTACTTAATACAAAATGTAAATAAAATAGTAATCAGATGAAATTATAAGTAAAATTGTAGAAATCTTTTATAATTTAAAATTGTTTGCCGTGTCTTGGTATGACGATCAAGAGGTGCTTGATGATTTTCTTTCATGCGAGTTGCTGAGATTGACGAGTTAAAACGCATGCCATATAATGTGGAGAAATATGTCAAGATATTTTTCAAACAAAACAAAGGTTTGTGTTGATGGTTTCATAGAATAGCAGGATATGCCATCTGTGAAAGCATATAACTACAAGACCGTGTCCAGTCCGTAATGTATATGTATTCACAGAATACCATATTTGGTCATGTCTGAAGTTGTGGAATGTTAATTCTTTGAAAGTGTCAGGCTTAGCAAACTCCTCCACGCATGCACCTCAGTTCCTTGTCCATCCAGCTGTTTCTGTATGTACGGGGCCAATGTGCATTCTCTTAAGACACAACGTAAGTAACGGCGGCTCTAAACAAAGGATCAGCCGTTCTATCAATTACAGTGCCGTGATCGCCACCCGCGTGGATTTTCTAACCTTGCCTCAATGGAGCGTAACAGGTTTTTCCTAAAAATCTTCTCTCATACTGGAGATAAATTTCTACATCTTGGCGAAGTAAACGTAGTACATCCGTTCAAATTATGTGTTCATCAGAAAATCAGAGCTGAACTAGCCTTTTTCGAAGTTTTTTTCATTTACTTCTTAGTTAAAATTAGGCTTTTTAGAAGGAGGAAAATCCTCCAGTGACGTCATTGTATCATAGAGAATGGACCAGAAATCCTGGAGCTCGCCTCAACCAGTCCTTGCGCTCATGAAGTTTTCCTTGGCCAAACTCAGTTTTGCCCTTCCACTGAACGATCACGAACGTCATTCTCCAAGCAACGCAATATGTTGATGATGATGATGATTATGTATAAGAGATGATGATGTATATGTTAATGGGGAAGAACTGACAATCTTCTCTGCCGTGACAGTTTAATCCTAAGTTTCTGGCTATTTTTGTTGCCAGCATTGACCCCAGATATTGGTGAAAATTTGTCTGAGCGCATGGAACTTTGTATGTGGGTGAGAAATATTTATGTGAGTGAGGAATATTTCAAGAGCACAATGATTGGATGAGGGCGAGTGCCGGGATTTCTGGTCCTTGCACATTGGCCCAGAGCACACAGAATTAGATGGATGAACAAGGAACGTAGGTGCATGTGTGGAGTTCACTAGGCTGGTGTGTGGTTAAAACAAAGACAGCATTATATCCATTACATCTACACATCAAAATCAGAATTTATGGATTCTTGGACACCAAATTCAACCTTCCCGTCAGAAATTCCAACTTATCATATCCCATATGTATGTACTTTACAGTTGCTCCCTATGTTATCATGAATGATGTATCTGTTATGTTAGTGTCCAGTATTCAGTCTCCCACTGACCATGATAAGTGATTGTATGAAGGAATTGTATGAAAGATTATGACCTGCACAGACTTGTGTTTGATTTACCGGATTTTATTGCTCTTCTGTTAGTGTTACATATACATCTATAATATAGATATTATAATAGAGCATGTTTCCCATAGACTTGTTAGTATTAATGTGATAATACCTTGAAGTAGTACTATGGACAAGATTGTACATATGTATAGTAGTTTTTAATAATAAATCGTATTGTTCTCAATATGACCCTTAATGAAAGATTTGTTTCCGAGGATATTGTGGAATATTCAAATTGCTCAAAATTGTATGGTATGATTACCCTTCTCTCACAAAAGCAGCTCTCGGTGATTCTCAAACATGTAGATTATTTCAATTCCCTATTTTACTTCAAAAATGTACATCGTAATTCTGCTGTTCCCAGATATGCAAACAAAATAAATGGCAACTCCAGTTTTTCCTGGAAGGGTATGTATTCTATACACAAATGTTCTGAAATCAGTCTCTGGTTTTAGCTCTAAAACGTGCAAATTCATTTTGTGGTAGATTGTCAATCTCCAAAAAATTATTTTCCTACTGTTTTATTAACTAAGATACATGTACCAAGTTTGTAACCATATCCATCTTCTATCAATCATTTGTACAGAATGATGCATGCTAATAAAGTGTATTATTATATCTCGCTGGTTTGTTCTATTTACCCGCCAATAGTAGTAGTTCTAAGCCGTTCATTGTACATGTATTGTAAAGATATGAGACTTTGCCTAATGATCTTTTCAGCAACACACTTTGTTCTGTTCACAGCTTCACATGATGACCCATCTGGTATATAGTTCCTGTAAGAGAAGATACCGCTTTTCAATGTGAATTCACATGTTAGCATATGGAACAATGGCCGGCCACTTCTCCATTTGCTACTATTGGAAATCCTGTAAATTCACGTCACTTCGGCTTACATGAACTATATGCCACCCATCTCATGAGGAACTAGAAAACTTGCACGTAACAGGAAATGTGAAATTTCTAGTTGAAAGTCCTACTTTATTAGGTGAATCACCATTGCAGCCATAGTCATTGAGAATCTCTGTAATGTGTGACATGTACAAGGCACTAGCGAAGATTTGTGACTGAGAGTTGTCTCCCCTGATGTGAATTCCTCGGGGCTGTTCCATTTAAAAAGGTATGGGCGGGGTGGAAGGCAGCTTTGAATCATACCCCACCACCATAGAAATTTTATTGGCTTCCCCAGTGTTGTAACATGGATTGAAGGGAATTTCCTCCCAGGACCCATAGAATAAAAAATGTAGTGCCTTCCCATACCTTTTTAAATGGAACAGCCCTCAAACGAAGTCATGGGTTGAAAGATCTGATTCTCCTGCCAAAACAGTCGCCTAACTGTTCATAGAAACTCCATGGAAGTTTTAATGTTGCATTGTTTACAATCGATACATTTTTACTCCTCAGGGTCTTTTAATTGGCATGTATGTCTGGTCATACGTCCAACAATTTTTGTCCAGTGCTTATCTCGGTTAGTATTTGATGAACACCAAAACTTTCATGGAAGATGCTTGGTACCTCTGAATATCTTTGAAAAGCTGGTTAAATTCTCTACACCTTAACTCTCATTCACCTCAATAGGCCTCGGAGAGCTGTCGTAAGAGGCGACTAACTGGGGCAGCCGTGGGGTTACCCGGTGTGAAAAGGAATAGGACCCATGGGTTCCATGAAAGGAATAGGAACCAAACGTCGTGATAAGACTGAAAATGAAATACCGGTAGTACAAAATCATATTACTCGCTCACTCAACCCTGTCCGAGTTGATCAAAAAGTATAGACACGTTGAACAGTTCAAGTTCAAACAACATAACCACTTTTCATTTATTCACATAGCATTCCTACCCCTCAGCCTATCAGGCTGCTGGGTCTCGTCAGCATCTACATTGGGTAGAAATGCTATGTGATCTTAATATTTTCAGATGCGCAGCTTTGTTTCGGATACTTATCGCTACATTCATTTTATAGCACGTTCCCATAAATAATGTGCCCAATCAAGGCAAGGTGGGAGGCTGAGTGAGGCGTATGTTTTTGCTCAGAAACAACCAGCATAGGCTTCATGCAAGGGGTAACTCAAGGGTCAAAGCGGAACCTCCAGTTGTATGTGGCCATGGTGCATCCAAACTGACTTTGAAATTCAGGGAGTTTCCAGGACCTGAACATAACCCTGTACAATCACCCCCCTTTGACATCTCTCGACCATCGTCTGGGCTTGAATAAATAGTTCCATTGTGAATGAGGATTAGCACCTCACAAATATGCTGTGAATAACTTGATTGAAAATTCCCACTCGAGAGAAAGAAAATGCATCCCAACTGTTTCATCTGGTGGGGTTGAAATGTATTTTCCTTCTCGTGGGTGGGAATTGTTATCCCTTGACCAAGTTAATATGGGATTCTTTTTCACATATAATTTAAATCATTACTTTAGTAAATCAGTATATTAACTAGAACTCGTGGACTTCGAAAGACTGCCGTTATCTGTGTGATTTTATGGTTTTGATGTTTGACTGATCTTTAGAAATACATAGTTTTTCCTATTTCCCAAAATTTGATCATGTGTATAGGTTGTGTTATGTGTAATGCTTTAGTTACCTTTGACAGTCATAACAGGATGAAAGGTACGAAGCACAATAATTTTATAATTTATCCCATTAATTAATTTGATGCTTCAGAGTAAATTTTAATGAAAATCAGAGCGTCTGAAGTCCACCGACATTGAAACTACTGATTTGGCTTGGAACCTCAGTACCCAGCATGGAAAGCAATCTCGAGTGATATCCTCGTTACCCACATACCAAATCTGCGTTCAGGTTTTTGAAAGTTACCGTCCAGAAGTAACTATTTTTTTACTTGTCTTCCTGGTACTTCAGCTCGTCACCCCTTCTGAAATTATTTTTTTATCACCATACTGTCATGCATTCCAACTAGTTTCTCCATTTTTTTCATGCATTGTAGAATTTGAACACACGTTTCATCTATGTTAGTATTAAACCCAGAATAAAAACTTGAATTTGAAAAATAGAATTTTTGAGAAATTTTGAAATTGAGTTTTGCCCCAAACAATTGTTGTTTTATCGATGGGGAAACACGCACAAAAAAAGAGTGTTATAGTGGATAAATATTGAAGTCTTCAAGAGATAAGTCGAGTTCCCAAATGAAAATGTCGTGACAAATAATCAAGCAAAATAATTGTTGTTGTTGTTGTTCCTTCACTAGATCAACTCGCGAGTGCTACGTTAGCGTGTCTGGAGCAAGTCAAAATCGACACGGGCAACGCAACGTTCATGTTCATGTGTTAGCTGCCCGTGTTGGCAAGCACGATTTTGTTCCGATTAAAATACTCAGTGACAAAGTTTAATTCGGCTTTTATTCTCCGCCATAAAACGATCAATCCGCTCGTTCTGGTTATCGAATTGCTCTTGCCAGGCATGAACACTTGATAGAAATACAGGCCAGATCGTGCCATCAATCTAGTGCAGTTCTTTTTATTTATCCATTAGTTTTGCCTTTCAAGCTTCGCTAACCACAGCGCCCTCAACGAGCAGATTAATTACATAAAGGGAGATCACTTTCAAGAAGCTGTCGTAAAAGTCTCGCGAGAGCCCATTTTGACAGTATGCGCAAAGAGATTTCCGCGCAGTTTTTTCGGGGGGATATTGCATTTTCAGCTTCCGGTTTAGAATGTTACACAAACAATTTGGGCTTGAAAAACAGACTTCCATTTATCTGAGACAGCCCAAATTGGTACGAATTTCTAGTTCAATATCTTCTCCACATTTGGCACTGTGACGACAAAGTCTCAACTCTGCTTTGTTTTTCGCAATCTTGCGGACAAAGCGATTTTGGCCCCCATGAGACCAAGCTGATTCAATAAGACTGCGACGCTTCGCGGCAGTCTTAATAAAACTATCAATGACACGCTGGGAGAAACATTGCTGGAGAGCATCATGCTTTCAGCAGGTGTCGAGTGTCTTGATTGGTCAGCCTACATCGCACGCACTCATCCCATATATACATGTGAGATGAATGATCAGACACTTTGTCCCACATAGGTTTTACAGAGTTTTATATGGGGAAGTGATATTCTAACAATAATAACATATTCGTGTAGCCATGAAATCAAAAATACAGGGTTCTCAAAATAGGATATACTAAAAACAGTTTATTTGTATATGTATCACAGACCAAATAGATTCACAGGTACTTGTGTACCAATAACAATAGGATCATAAAACACAGCGGTTTGTGTATTTTGGGTAGAGCTGCCAAGAAGAATGATCCATTAAAAATAGTCTCTGAAAAAGGCTAGGTTTCTCTGGTGTCTCCAGAAAGTAGGATGGTACACTCAGAACAATTATGAGTTTTGAGGAATTTTACTTAAATATATGCACCATGTGTTGGTATGGCAGAAACTGTCACAGTTGTTGGAATAAAGATTCAATCCACTTCCATTTGTAGGATTTACACCAGTCACTGATAGTGGAATTTTAATGGGTCAGTTGTTTATCTTAGAACTCATAGGTCAACACGCCACAGGAGGAGATTTGCAAGTCTATCATTGGTCGTTCATTCATTGTCTCCTGTATTTCCAGTTTTTTCAGAGTTTCTGTGCCCTCAATCACTTGGCTGAAATAAAAACACACAATAGTCAGTGCCATTGACAATTCACAAATATTTACACCTTTTTTTTTAGAAATTTCAACAACCCACCCACTGTAATGCTTGTACCACCCTGGAAATCTAGCATTGGGCACCAAAAATTATTTTGTTTTATTCATTTCTTTCTAGAATAGACAGAATTAGGTCCGAAATATAATTCAGTTGTACCATGGGTCTAATTCAGTTGTTGTACCATGGGTCGAAATAATTAGAATTTTCAGCTTCCCATTTGGGCATCTGATTTGATAAAACTTATCAGTATTAACACACCAGTTCCTCAAGTTGATTGACTAAGCCTGGAGGCAGACCCTGAATGAGTAAACTTACCCAAATGCTACATATTTTGTGTCCATCCATGGGGCGGGCTGAAGAGTGATGTAGAACTGGGAGCCATTGGAGTGTCGACCTTTGTTAGCCATACCCACAATCCCTCTCCGGCTGTGTTTGATGGAGAAATTCTCATCTGTAATACAAATAATGTAAGTGAGGTGAAATGTGGACAAGAAAATGGTAAATATACAAGTTTAATTACTGTAAATTTTTATTCCATAATCTTAAAACTACATTTAAAGCTGCAAATTACTATCTATGGTACAAGAAATCAGTGAAACTATTTAAAGCAGTTCGATGTTGAAGGACATGATTTACTCTCAATATCACCACAGAACTTGACTTTTGGCCTGGGATGTGTCACATTTAAAAATTGATGGCCCCGCATTTCAAATTCTTCTCAGAAATTAACCCACAACCAATAATCATTTAGGAAGGATTTCCTAAAAACAGCATGTAGAATAAACTAATGCCTTATTTCACACTACTCCAAATCTTACACATGCAATATATATTTTGCATGAAACTAAAACTTTCAGTTTTACCTTCAAAGACTTTTCCGTAGATGGACTCTCCGCCATTTCCCCTACCATGGTATATATCTGCAGATGTAGACAAATACAAAAGTTACCATTCTGAGGAGAAGATTTTTGTCTCTCTAACAATAGATTCTCTAGATATAGATACAGTGGAAATGTAGACAACATTTAACCTTATTTATAAGGATCGACATGGTCAACTCAGAATATATTGCACATAATGGAGGGAGCTTCTCTAAATATGGTCTGAAAATTCCATCACAGCCATGAGAAGAAGTGTACTACAATTTCTCCTAAATTGATAGGATGGTCAAATTCATATTCATCATATTAGAAAGGTTGGTTTAATAGAATTGGAATTCAATCAAAATTTGAAGTAATTAATCATTAATATAATACTGATTGAATTACCGGAATATTTACACTCAGCTGAACAATCAAGTCAACACTGAAAAATCAAATTTGATATTTTATAAGTGCAGCTGACCTCCGCCCTGTATCCATCCTTTGGGGACAATCCTGTGTAAGATTGTGTCCTTGTATTGATATTTATACTGGCCGTCCTCCGTCTCTCCCCTCTCCACTGTACACAGGGCCTTGAAGTTAGCACACGTCTTTGGCACTTTATCTGAGAATAGCTGAAATTAGAAAACGGGACATTATGGCGTGAAACATGGATTAGATTTTAAGAAAAATGGTCAGCTTCATGCTGTTGATGTATTTGTCTGGAGAACAAATCAGCTGGCCAGTGCAGTTGTGTATTGCATCACCTGTAATCACAACATTTGTATATTGCTATCTCTTAACATTTAATGTCTACAACAATTTTCTGAAAATGTCATTTTAATATCTGTCCAATCTGACTGACATTACTGGCTTACCTCATATATGTGTATTGGCTAAGATCACATTATACCTTGTATATATACTGCGCGTATAGAGCTGTTTGTAACTTTGTTCACTGCTGAAGAATGCTATAACTAATAGCGAAATATACAGAATGAAATTGTCATCCCTACTCGGAGTTGCTTTTCTTCTCTATTAGTGCAGTTGTCTTGTGAAAATGCTTAACAGTTTACCTTCTGTAGTAAATGTTCTAGAGTCACTCCAATTTAACCTACTTAAAGCTTCATCAACATGTCACACAGTATTTGCCTTGTTTTCTGAGGTACATCTTTACAACGGATGACCAGCTTTCTCACCATCTAGGCCATTTACAAGAATGTTTTTGTTTCCAGTATGTAACTAGGAAACTCCCCAAGAGATGAGATACACATGTTCCCGTCATTTAGAATCTTTCCTCTGCAGTACACAAAAGTGCCTAAATAGGGAAACCAGTCTCAGTGAGAATCATTAACCTGTCACTGTGAGGACCATTAACCTGACCCTGAGGGAACCAGCTGTCACTCAAGGAACCATTAAAGGGTCTCTGTGGGAACCACTCACCTGTCCCTGGGGGAACCATTAACAGGTCTCTGAGGAAACCATTAACCTGTCTCTGAAGGAACCATTAGTCTATCTCTAAAGAAACCATAAACCTGTCTCTAAGGAAACCTTTAACCAGTTGCTGAGGGAACCATTAACATGTCTCTGCGTGAACCATTAATCTGTCTCTGTGAGAAACAACAACCCTTCTCTGTGGGAACTATTAACCTTTCCCTGACGGAACAATTAACTGGTCTCTGAAGGGAACATTAACATGTCTCTGAGGCCACACTTTAGTCATATTGTAATGCACAGACAATCCACCTATAACAAACGACGCCATATATCTTTGATGAAAAAGTTGATCAGTGAATTGGAAAAACAATTTAAGAAGTATAACAAATTATAAAGGAAGCAGATACACTAATATGGCCATTATTAGGCATGTTAGGAGGGTGTCCCATCAATAGGTATAGCAGGTGTCAACTGAATATATGAATCATTTACTCTCAATGTCTCCATAACAGTATTTACCTCTATAACAAGTCTACCAGCAGGTTCATCCCCAATCACCAAATCCATGAACACATAATCATGCTGAAAATAAAACATAAAAACTGTATTCAGCTGTTAAACATATTGTTAAAACTACTTGTACGTTCATACAACAAGGATACATGTGCAAAAGAAAAGTGGTTAGAGAATAAGCTTAGAGATGATAGACCTAGCCCTCATGGTTCAATCTGGCAATGACAAGTTCAATCTGAGATTGATTTGAGGCACAGTTTAAACTGACACTGAATTTATGTACAGTAAGTTAAACCTGACTGAGACTAAACTCCGATGCAGAGTTCAGTTTAGCAATGGTTTGAGAGATGGTTCAATATGGCAATGCTTCAAGGCATAATTCAATCCAGTTTCAGTTTGAGGCATGGTCCAATCTGACAGTAATTTGAGGCATAGTTCAATCTGGCAATGATTTGAGGGATGGTTCAGTCTGACATTGATTTGCAGTCAGATTGAACAAGGTCTTATTTGGAGATATTGTTCAGTCTGATACTGATTTTGGTGTCAGAAGGAGCCATGCCTCAAATTGACACCAGATGATTTCATTGATTTTGATATTAGATGTAACCATGCCTCAAATGATTGCCAGATTCAAACATGCCTCAAACCATGAGACATGGTCTAATCTGGCATGAATTTGAGATATTCTTAAATCTAGCTATGGTTTGATGTGTGTTCACTCTACCATTGGTTTGAGGCATGCTTCAATGTGGCAAACACTAAGGCATGCTTCAATTTAACATTGATTTGAGATATGGATCAATCTGGCAATGTGTTGCGGCACTGTTCAATCTAGCAATGATTTGAGGTACTTATGGTTCAATCTGGTAATGATTTGAGGCATGGTTCAATCTAACATTGATTTTGAGATATGGATCAATCTGGCAATGTGTTGAGGCATAGTTCAATCTAGCAATGATTTGTGGTATGGCTCACTCTGGTAATGATTTTAGGCATGGTTTCACCTGACAAGAACCTGAGGCATGGTTCTATATTCTTGCTTTGATTTAGCATAGTTCTATATAACAATCTTTTCAGGCATGATTCAAGGCATGGTCCCAGGGCCGTAGCCAGGATTTACTGAGGGGTGGTTTGCCTTCACTCCAAAAGGGCACATCAGGGGGTTCGCTGTATGGGAAAAGGGGCAAATAGGGGGTTCGCTTCACTTTAAAATTTTATATGAGAAAAATATATAATATTTCCGAAAGAGGGGTTTGCCCGAACCCAGAAAACCCCACTTGGCTACGGGCCTGGGTCCACCCCAACACTGATTCCTGGCATGATTCTTTGTAACAATGATTTGACGCATGTTTCATTTATGATTTGATGAAAAATATGATCCAAGATCGATATCTCAGATTTGATCCAGGTCGATTTCAGTCTCAAATCCTAATGCTTGCAAAACTATATAAGGCACAGGATATTACCTTTCTGGAATTGAGGTATTCCTTGTAAGCCTCCTCTGTTAATGTTTCATACAGAGCCTCAGGTCGGAACTCCTGGTACCCATGGTTTTGTTCTGCCCATGTGATGAACTTTTCAGGCCCACCCACTAAATGTCCATTCACAAAGATGATAGCTTTGTCAGTGAACACCCAGGTTTCCCCTCTCAATTCCTGAAGAAAAAGAGAATAATCAAAAATACGTCATTAAAGAATATCATTCATGAGCAGTCAAACCATGCCAACAAGCCCAGAAATTTGATAAATCCAAATAATACAATGGACTATGGGCATCTTACCAAGGAAATCTATTTTTGGTTACTTGTACAAGTTGTAGCCAACAAAACATGCATTTACTGCTATCTGAAGTCCACTGAAGAGAGAAGTATATATTCTCAGATGTCTATTTGCACCATTCTACCAGGGCCTGATCACATTTTTTAGCCCTTTTTAACGGGTTTGGGCACCATATAATTGGGCACCCAAACGGAAAAAAAATAAAATAATACAAGTGCAAATATTAAGTTATCAGGCTGTATTTAGACCATTTAATACTCCCACAGCTTCCATGGGCTTCGACAGTCCCACAGCGCGGCCTATTTCACTATAACGTTTCACACTCTGTACCGTGTATTGGTGCTCAAACTAAGTCTAGATCAGGCCCTGTCTACTGTTATACATGTGTTTCATGTAATAGCATGACATGAGCCCATTGTTAGCCAGAGGGGTGTGCAAGAGAGATTTGTACTCTCTGATTCCATCTCTCAGATTTAACATGAAGTAGATAGGAGATGCACTCCCTATTTTATCAATAGTAGAAATTTGAACACCCAGATTCTCCATTTCTGGCAAGCTTTAATCTCAGTTCTCAGTTACCACTGCTGTATTGTACAAGTACATCTAGAGGTAAACATGGTAGAAGCGGACATGGACTCACCATCACATTTCTCTATCTAAACCAGACGCAACAATACCAACAATGTACCATATACATGTATTACTGTACGGTCTCTGTCTATCACTTCAAACCACTCTTCAGAAACCAATTCCAAAATTGGAATCTATTAGATCTATTATTTACACGTGAAATAAATAACTTCCTTCTGTGTAAATTGAAGGGTACCGGTAACTGATTGGCGAGATAAAACCATGAAGATAATGAAGACAATAAAACTCAGCCAGCACGGTTTAATAGTGAGAAGAATTGACTATACCTTTTTCTTCTCTTCCACAAATATGTCCCATTCAAATTCCAGCAAACCGGTCACCTCAGGTTCTCCGAAGACATCAGGATCCCTTTTGTTCAGGTCCTGTCAAGTATATATAAACTGTATATTTGTAAAGCAATAAGCATGATTATAATGATAACTGAAGAAGTGGTATGGGGCATTAACTCACTTGCAGATTTAAATCTCTCCCAATAAGTAGGCCTATCTAATCGATAAATATCACAAGTCGGCAAATTATAATATGAAAATAGGCAGATTTTCAAAATGTCATGTCACCATCTAAATAGGAAGTCTACATTTACGGACATTTCAGATGTAATACTCGATTCGGCTGATTTTGACTTTCTTCGAATTGTGTGAATTGTATTAGTTATATAATTTATAATGATATGATTTCAGTTAATGCTCCAAAATAAGTTGGCGGGAGGATTCCATTATTTTAAAAGTCCCCAATGTTTCAAGAAACCGCTTTGTTGAACACCTGTGGTAGATGCCACATGGAAGTTTCCCACAGTTTAAAAGAATCAGAGATCATGCAAACTTGACAACATGCGAATTAATAACCTTCACTATTTGATTCCCACATGTGAGATCAGGTTGATAATACACCTAGTCTGTGTCACACAGTGCAGTGTGTTCAGCTAATCTGGTACATATGTAACTCGGAGGTGGCATGTGCATACTATTAGAAGCTGAAGTGAAAATTGTAACATTTGCGCATTTTTCAAAGTGGGATCCATCAAGATATAACACTGGTAGCAATGCATGTTTATGTTTTTTTCTTTTTTAACAAATTCATCATCAGTGAGCATGTTACAAAAATTTACAGAAATTGTTAAAAAAAACATTTCCAAAACAACCAATTGGCCATTCCACCGAGATGAAGTATTGGCCAGTATAGGCTATTCTCTCATTGTCAGAGTTTGTATCCTCCTGAACATGCTGAACAGTCCGTGAGGTGACACACTCTGACTGCACTGTGCAGAAAAACACGGCATGCAGGTGTATTCGGTCTGTATCGCAGGGAGCATACATCTGCATATGAGCGAGATGAGAAAGGCATCCAGTAAATCGGCTGTATCCTCTCACTCAGACTTCATGTGCCGATGCGCAGTTTGCCCTTATGATGCGAGCCAGTGCCTAGATTTCAAAGATATTGGATTGAATTTCTTTTAAATTACAAATGTTTGTGTCGAGATTATATCAATTTTTATTTATGCAAATGGACAAAGGGTTATGCGGGACATTGTGTGAATGAACCGATCTTCGTGCAATTTGTGCATCCCTTTATCGCCGCTGATAATTAAGGGTTCATTTCCCATAACCGCCCTCACCTATGTTTTGAGGTAAATAATTAAAATCCATGAGGGATTTACATTTTCAGGATTAAAACTTGCTCATTTTCTTCATATTTGTATAAAATTAGTTTGCAAGTTAATAAATAATAATTATTGCACTCGGCATGTGTATTTTTACAAGCAAGGTTATGAGAACAAACAATTAACAGTGGCCTATGCAGTTCACCGAGTCCATAAACAACCCAGTTCCTGTTTCTTCCCATGTTGAGTGAATAAGCACGACACCAAGCCCAGCAATGACACCCTCACCACAACTCTGTTCTCTCCCCTTATCTCTTCTACCATCAGGTCTACTGATGATGTTGCTGATTAAAAGAAGAAAGGGTCATCAGCTGCTGGGGTAATCGAGAAGGAGGATGACCACATGCATTAGGCCCCGCCCACTAGCTGATGACGCCTTCTTTTTTATGACATATCGTAAAGTGTTAGTGTTATTTTCGTTTTAAAGCGGTGCATGCGCATTGGAGCACTTCTGCCATTTTCAACATTTGAACGTCATAGGATGATAGTGACAGGAGTTGGTGCTATTTACGTGTACTTGCGCTGCAGGAATGAGCCAGATACTTTGTGTCGGGGGAGAGAAGTATATTTGACATGTTTACAACTCGGTAAATGCCATAGTCAATTGTACATTTTGTCATGTTTGGTTACGGAGAAAAAGACAATACTGATGTCTGTCCTAGTAAGGATGTGCAACTCAGTTGTGGCTACATACACTGAGTTGCATATATGTGGCTTGCTCCTGGTATACTTTGCTGTTACTGAACTCCTGACTAACCTAGTTCAACAAGCTGAACCCTGCTGACATTTAATTTTGTGATATTGACAATGCAGGGTTCAGCCGTTGAACCGAAATTTCCTATCGCAAAATTTTCGCCTCCCGACCTGGGTAACAGCGGGTGGATTTGCGCTCACAAAAAAACAATAATACCTACCGCTTTGTGCTCGTTTGGATAGAATATGTATTTGCCTACTTCCCTGGCCATTTATTTTCTCTGTCCAGCTCCTTTCATTTCCATAAACGACAAAAGAAAAAAATATTATCGCGGACGATCTTCCAAACACGAAATCCGCCACCATTTTCGAACACTGTCACGTGACCCTGATTCTCTCACGTGAGGTTATTCTAAATTCAAGATTACAAGAGTCGGAAAAACTGAATCCGCTCAGTCGACCCAGTCGCTTAGGGAGATGAAAAATCCCATGAATTACCTTTCTCAGTATGTGCCTTCCATTATGCTTGATATCGATAGTTACAATTTTACATTTAAATGCAGATAATGTGACAGCCTTATGAATGAGCCGTTTCCGACCTTCCTGTCTACAATCCCGAATTTACAAATTAGTCTCCTGCCACCATAGTGACATTTCAAAATGGCGGCGGATTTCGTTTTTGGAAGATCGTCCGCGATGACATTTTTTTCTTTTGCCGTTTATGGAAATGAAAGAAGCTGGACAGAGAAAATAAATGGCCAGGGAAGTAGGCAAATACGTATTCTATCCAAACGAGCACAAAGCGGTAGGTATTATTGCTTTTTTATGAGCGCAAATCCACCCGCTGTTACCCAGGTCGGGAGGCGAAAATTTTGCGATAGGAAATTTCGGTTCAACGGCTGAACCCTGCATTGTCAATATCACAAAATTAAATGTCAGCAGGGTTCAGCTTGTTGAACTACTGACTAACCATGAGCACTCCCTCAATATCTCTACTCTAACCCGTTATCCCTATACTCATAGTTTTTCCCCGGCCTTTTCCCCCACCCGTTCTGGGGACACTCCAAACTCCCTCAACCTGCAGAGCAATGCAGAGAAGAGAGATGGATATCTTTCCCTCTGCATTTCCCAGTGACAACAACAACGATAAATTTCACAGAGGTCGGATGCACTTTTTCGTTTCTTCAACTGAAGATTTCCGCTATTTTCGCTATATTCTTCGTTTGTTCGTAAAATATAAACTTAAGTTGTTTTGTCTCACCTCGGCACAATATCTTGCCATTGTAAAAGACACATCGCTGAGTAAACCAACGATTTCGACTCGGATGGGTGTCTTGTCCGCCATTTGTGTTTTCCCTGGAAACGTTCAACCGGAAGTGACTGTCGCTCGTTGAGTTCCGTGTATTTCCGTATATTGACGCGGTTTACCTCCTTTTTGTACCGGGGTAGTCGTAACCATACCGATTTATGGCATGTCCTAACATGCTAGATTTTCTCTGTTGCGCAGTTGTGCAGTTGTGTCTAACAGTCAGTCGGGGGGGATTGCTCAATGCAATTGTTTGAAAATATTAAAGGTAGATTTTCAGGCAAATACCAAAACGAACATTCATTAATAGAATATAATTTTTTGAACGCCCACTCGGAGCCTCGTACATATAAGCCTACAAATATTATAATACATTACTGAATCAGCAAAACAATGTTATTTGACTAAATGCGTTATACTTGTGATCGGAATTTTCGAAAAATGAATATACGAAGAAACCCCTATCAAGTGCAGGGCTCATTACAAATATTCCGGCTGCATAGCTCTCGTCTTTGGGGCCGAATTGTAATTTTCTATACCGGTACGTACCAGCATATATTTAACTTTCCATGCGTGTAGCGGTACTTGATGGTCAGTTTTTTTATATGATGCTGGATAAGCATTGGTTGCCATGAAAAGTAAATTTCCTTATCAATGCATACTATGCAGAGTTAGATACAGGGTCTCATAGCGTCCTTAAAAAGGACACAACTATAAAATCAAATGACCATTTTTCCACAAAATCAAATGACTTTATTTTAGAAAACTCATAGATTAAAGTGAATATCAGGGGTAAAAGGCACAGTAGTTTGTGTAAAACACTCAAAGAACACAAACTGACAATGTTTTGGCATGTTCAACACCATTTGAGTGATATTAGCGATTTTGCAAAATTAGTTTTTTCAAATAACGACAAAGCTATTTTCAAACAAGCACTTTGGCGAAAATCCTGCATCTAACCCTGCTATGCATATTGATATTTCAAATTACGGGGTTAAAATGGGATCCGGACAAAACCCTCAGCGGACAAAACCCCCCAGGACAAAACACCCACGGACAACCCCCCCTAGGGCAAAACCCCCAAAACTGAAAAGTCGGACAAAACCCCCATCTCCCAAAAATAGCTATTTCAGACAGAATTTGGTACAGAAGAGGTCTGTGTCATCTATCAAGTTCCGACACTTGGTACATGGATGGGCACCTTTGACGCAGCTCCATCTCTTTTCACCTCCGTGGAATGCAACGTGAAATCTCCCGCCAAATAATTGTCACGATTCATGTGATTTCCAATAGGGTTTACCATGGTTCCCGACGAAATTTTGAGGCATTCTTTTTGGACAAAAACGAAATAATGGGGAACCCTCATTGCAATGCATTTCAATGGGCCTTGCTTCTGTAGTCCGGTTCCACTCCCATCATGCTTCGTGAGTTACACGTAATGTTGGCCGCTTCCATCGGGAGACATGGCGGCTCTCTAGCTTGTAGAGATGGACAATGCGATTTTCCCGTTTTTCTGGGAAGTTTATTGCTGCCACTAGGCAAGCAGAATAGGGGCTGGACTACAACCATATAACTAGCCATTTGTCTGCGTGTATCTGTGGGTGTGAGTGTGTGTGTGTGTATAGGGTCTTATTGCCCAACGTTAGAGCGTCACTGCTTGGAGGCGGGCGTTGAATGCGTTAAGGCAGTTGTTGAGGGCGTTATGTCCAATAATTCACAATCAAGCTGATACAAACCCTTTCAAACAGGTCTAAATCGGTTCGATCCACTGTGTATGGGTATAGCTTCTCTTTTCCTATAGTGGTCGATACAAGTTTTCTCCCTTGTTTCATCAGGAGCTTCAGTAAGACGCCATGTAATCTGTAAGCCGTACGAATATCTCCGGCTCGACGACAGCCATGTACCAGCTCCATGGTGCATTCCAAGGTCAACATGCCCACTAGGTTAGTGTATTGAGGTGCAGGTAGCTTATTCGATAGCTCCGGTGTAGCCTTGTTCCATACTATGTGAGAACAAGGCTACGGCTGCAAGCCAGTCACCAGATCGAGTTGTTGGGAAATTGCCGTACGGGCAATATTTGCCAGACCAATTGACCATAACCAATAAAATAATTCGATTCTATGTCCACTTACCTTTCATAAAACTCCTTGTTTATGAGTGACCGTCCGTTTTTAGCTTGGCAAGAGATCGAAACTCGGACGAGGGGGTTATACTGTCCATGTAAACTTATCGATGTAAAGATGGCGGCGATGTGGACAGTTTTACCCCCCCTCGTCCGAGTTTCGATCTCTTGCCAAGCTAAAAACGGACGGTCACTCATAAACAAGGATTTTTATGAAAGGTAAGTGGACATAGAATCGAATTATTTTATTGGTTATGGTCAATTGGTTCGGCAAATATTGCCCGTACGGCAATTTCCCAACAACTCGATCTGGTGACTGGCTTGCAGCCGTAGCGTTGTTCTCACGTAGTATGGAACAAGGCTACACCGGAGCTACTTATTCGACAGCATTTGCGCTTTGTCTGCCCCGCTGACGCCACAATGACGTCACGTTCAATGGAAGGTAGTGAGCCTACGGGGTTATGTGGGGTATCCATGTAAAGCGCTTCTCGAGGCCGATCGAGTGATGGGTGATTGCTTGTAAAACAAGGATTTGTCTTGAAAATATAAAATCCGGAATCACGGACTTTACCCCTAAAATATAGACCAGGTCTAGAGGGCTAATGTCGGTTCCCAGCAGAATTTGGCCTGCAGAGAGATGCAGGGATTTTCACAGAAAAATAACGGAAAACGGACTTTACACCAGATGAGTCGCAGAAGTGGGAATTTTGTTGTTGTTGAGATCTTGTAGTCTCTCAATTTCGTAAAAAATCTCAAATCAAGGGCAGTAATCCAGTTGACTCTTATTAGTAGAGGAAGCAGAAAACCCAGTATATTTGCCCTATGACCTTATATTAACGCCTTGACGCTTTAATGCCCAATCTTAATGCCTTAATGCATTATCCCTACGCCTTAAAGCCCTAGCATACGTGGTACAAATGGGAAGTGGAAGGTATTCTATTGAAGCTCTTATCGGGTAAATTCCCACTGGTGATGATACGTGCATGCGCACTGATGAGTAGTAGAGAAAGAGCAGTTTCGGAGGTGCGCATGTGCACGTTTGGGGAGATGAGGGCTTTGTTCGATCTGGCTACCTGGTAGAGTTGCCTGTGTGAGTGAGTGAGTGAGTGAGTCGGTGTGTGGGTGAGTGAGTGAGTGAGCTAGTGTGGTGATGTGTGATCGTGGTGGTGTGTGTGTGTGTGTGTATGTTTGTGTGTGTATTTGTGGTGGTGGTGGTGGCGGTATGTGTTGGTGTGCAGTGCATTTGAATGGACGTTTTGGGGTAAAGATGGACTATCCGTGATTTAAATGGGTCGTGGGTGGTATTCTATTGAAGCTCTTATCGGGTAGACTGATAAGGCCTTAGCGCCCTATCTTAACGTCTTCAACGCCATATCGCAACGCCTTAACACCCGATCGTAATGCCTTGATGCATTGTCAACCGTCCAATCACAAATACATGGTTTGACCATTGGCCGTTGATCCTTGATAAAAGTGACGTCATCATCGGGCGGTAGTGCCGTATCCTCTTGACGTGATAACCGGAATTGACGTCATCACCGGATGTGACGTGATCGCCGATAGCGACGTCACCTCACTCCTGCACACGCACCTGGAGGTACACCCTGTACCCTATAGTTCGTAGGGCACAGGGTACACCAGGGTGCGGGTGCAGGTTTGAGATGACGTCACTTCTTGTGATGAGTTCACTTTCATCAAGGGTCAATGGCCAATGGTCAAAGCATGTGTGTGTTGACAATGCGTCAAGATGTGTTAATGCGCTAGATACCCCATGGAATTGATACTAATTGATCGAAATGCGGCGACGTCCGTTAACGCCCTAACTGAACGCCTTGGACACTATAGCATTTAGGCTATAGGGTGCACCAGGGTGCAGCGGCACAGCCAGGTGAGCGCACAAGCCTGTGATGACGTCACTTCCGCTGATGATGTCGCCTTCAGGAGCTCCGAGGGCTCCGAGCTGCAAGAGGCCCGAATATGGTCCAGGCGACACCATCAGGTGAGCGGACATGCATGCAGTGACGCCACTTCCGGTGATGACGTCACCTCCTGTGATGACGGGACTTCCATTAAGGGTCAAGAGTCACTGCTCAAAGCATGTGCTTGGACGGTAGACAATGCGTTATGGTTTTACGATGGGACATTAAGGCGTTCGGATAGAGCGTTAAGGCGTTAAGATAGGGCGCTAAGGCGTTCAGTTAGGGCTCTACGCTGTTGAGATAGGGAGCTAGGGCATTAACGGGGGCGCTAAGGCGTAATGACCGGCGTTGACGGGCGTCACTGCATTTTAATGAAATAGTATCAGTTTCATGCGATATCTTGACTCATCAGAGCTTCTGACCTATTTTACTGGGGCATTAAAGCGTTAAGCTAGGGGTTGGCGGGCGTTACTGTGTTACCTCCATAAAAGTAAGCCTATTCTAAAGACTGTCGACGGTCACACGTCAGCATCGGTTATAAATGCTCTTAATGTGAAGTCACGTCCACCAGACACTACGTTATAATGCGACACCAGAAGAATATACCCACGTCCATTTGGACCACGGATGGCCCAGCTCGACCCAAAATCTATTACCTAAATGCCCTTTTCCTATTACTAAAAATAATAATCTAAAAAGTTATTTGTTTCCAACCAGCAGATCTTATGGACTTGGTAAGCTTGTTATTACTCGACATTCGAACCAGTCCTGTTACATGTCGTTTGATGTACTTGGACCGTAGTTGATGTGTGTTTTACGTGTACGGAATTTTTGCCCATCAGATCACACGAGGCTTTATTATTCGGGGCGAAACTTCATATTATCAATTGACAAATTAAAAAGGTGTGCAAGAAATGAACATCGAGTTCATTAAAGAGAAAATATCTTTTGATCTTATGGTAGCTCTCAAAACAAATTTTCGGTTGCTCGGCTTATAGTATTCGGCCTATAGTATTGTTGCTCGGCCTATAGTATAGTTGCTCGGCCTATAGTATTGGACCCTTCTACGGAGGGCCAATGATCGGCTGATGCATGCAGCAACAACATTTTCCCAGTTAGACGGCATAGGCCGCGCTATGTCATCAGTCAACTGAGACAGTCACGTTGTTGTGTATGAAGTTTGGGGTGGCTCCTATAAATAGTGATCCAATGAAAATGCAATCCAATTGTATTAGTTTAAAATGGCGGGGTCGAAAGACCAATCACTGAAGGGGAGACAGCTGGAACAGTACGCTGACACTGTCTGTTAATATCTTGATTTAACAGAGAGTACTACATTCTAGGTTATCGACATCTTGAAGTAAAACTCCACAGAAAGGCGATTGAGTGCCCACTTTAGCACTGTTCACCACGGTCAATGGTTACTGTCTGTTTACTGAAGCAAACAGGCCCAGACAATTCTCTGTCGAAAGCTTACTTGACTGATCTTTCTCATGACACCTGAGCACAAACAAACCAGATGATTCGACAAATGAATATCCCATGAGAGAATAGAGCCAGTGTGTAAGGTAATCTCTAACCATGGTTCGTCTGATAAAGCCTTTCAGAGTGTACAGATCTGCATACCAAAACATCATTTCACAAAACCTGAATTTTACCAGTCAAAACATTCCTTATCCACATATTAAATACAAGGATATATAATTTTGCAGATTTTAATTCCGACAAAACAAGCATCGCTGATTTGTTTTCAAACAGTTCGGATAATCTCGCACATTTAATCTCCGTCAAAGGCTACATGGCTTGGTGAAGACTCACTGTGCGGAGACAGCCAGGGCGTTTTTTCCGCCCTATATAATTGACTGAGGGCAGGGTCGATCTACTGGCAGGAGGGAAGATAACCCTGTTTGGAGGTTGCGTAAAGCCCGGCACCAAATTTGTAAAAGCGCATATCATTGGTGGAAATAAAAAGAAGGCGAAAATTTACGACTTACGGCTAAATGAATTACAGGCATCCTGTAAATACGAATTATGCCAGGCTTGGCGATTTTATACCATGGTACAAAATAATTGCAGGCATCCTGTAAATACGAATTATGGAAGCTTGGCATTTTATACCATGGTACAAAATAATTACAGGCATCCTGTAAATACGAATTATGGCAGGCTTGGCATTTTATACCATGGTATATATTATTTACATGCATCCTGTAAATCACGAATTGTGGCAGAGATGGCCAACCATACACAGCCGCATGCACGCATTATATATTAATCAAACTCTGGAATTAGTTAACCATCATTGTTCTAAATTACCTATTCTAAATTATTCTAAATATTTCATAGCTTATTAATCCTGCACAGGTCAGGCTATACTCACGTAATTATCGGTCATGTATGGCTTATAAACTTTTTATTGTGGGTTTAGCCTAAATGAAAAAAATTACTAATATTATAGCTAACTAGCGTAAACCCATCCAAGACAGAAACATTGCAATCTAGCCTCTGGCCTAGTGGATTTCTGGGGGCGGAAACGGGATCACGTCGCACATGTTTGTTTACTTTCTTATTTGTTCTACTTTTTATGTGTTATGCACTCTCTCCCAAATGGGGTGCTCAGTTAGTACAATAAAGAATCTTAACTTATCATGCGCACAATTAATTTTCGGCCGAACCAATCTCGCGTTCGTCTGTTTCCGTATTGGCGGAACTTAGCGCAGCTGGTAAGTTCTGAGGATAGATTGCTATTATTCAACTAAAGATAGAAATACTTTTGTATAATTTGAATGAATTATGTTCTTTTGATTAAAATTAACTTCACTTCACAATAAAATGCGACCGGATTGCTCGATTATGATCAAACGCACTATTGCGTAGCCGGCTCACTACTTGATCGCCATACGCTTCCCACCGGTGGGGATTTGTGCGTTCTATGTGAGATGCTAAGTTCCGCCAATACGGAAATAGCCGAACGTGAGATTGGAAACATTGGTTAAATGATGTGTAGGTTGGCCTATGAAATTCGCCAGTTGGGTTCCACAGGAGGTCACTGACATATAGGAGTATGGACGTTTCCCTATTGACTTGTATATTACGACTGCGAAAAGTTGACTATCCACATTCATACGAATAGAGTGTTAAAATACATGTAGACTCAGGTAAATCATTCCTGAGGATTCTAATCAGATTGGGAGACGGAGATTAGATCAACCTTCAAAGTCTCATAAGATATCACAGGACATCGATATGAAAGATTTAACTGTCAGTCCACAAATGAAAGCGATTAAAAATGCGACAATTCCATTCATATTCCCAACTCAACAAGTTGAAGAGCGCGCTAAATCTGAACTTGATAGACAACGTCAGAAAGTAAGCGTTCGAGTACTACGATACCTACATACGTTAAAAGAAATCGGAACCATTCTTCCTCAATTTTGAGTCCAAAGACTTGATATCGATAAGTGTAGTTGGTAACGGGAACATATTTGCTGTCAACTCCACTTCAATCCTTACATGCTTAGTGGCGCCATCCGTTTCATGCAAATGTGCGAATCAGGCCCCTATTGTAGAGGTAAAGTCCGTGTTCCGCTTTTTATATTTATATTTTTTTGGTGTGAAAACATGCACCCACTCATAACTTGATAGGCAGGCCCCGATAAGCCCGGGGGACCGATATTAGCCGTTTTGGATAGGGTTGATAGGAGTTTTCCCCTATTGTAGGGGTAAAGTCCGTATTCCGCTTTTTATATTTCCCCTGTGAAAACATGCACCCACCCATAACTTGATATGCAGGCCCCCAGAAGACCGGGGGACCGATATTAGCCCTTTTGGATAGGGTTGATAGGGGGTTTCCCCTAATTTAGGGGTAAAAGTCCGTGTTCCGCTTTTTATATTTTCGGGACAAATACATGCACCCACCCATGTCTTGATGACCCTGGAGGAGCGCTTCACTTTGACACCTCACTCGACCCAATCGGTCCACTAGGGGTCCACCTCGGTCCCAAAAGTTTATTCCCATACTCTTTTTAGGCATTCCCCGTATACATTAACATTGGAAGTCATTTGGTTGACAGGGGACTACTTTCTGTCCGCGGAGGCAGACCGCATCACCGCCAGACCGCATCACCGCGGAGGAATACACCCCCTTTTTCACAAAATTCAAGATGGCGGCCAAACTCTGGCAGAGGTCACTTTGCCGGAACTATATTGAACTTGACCTTGTTGCGTTGCATCATGGGACAGAGTGCTCTCAGAGGTCAAAGGTCAATGAGACCGAATATGCGGTGAACATACTACTACCGTATATACCATATCCAACACATGTACTCATTGTTTGAAGAATTTATAGAGATCCGATTATCCGACATATAAGATTGGTACGTTTGGTACATGGCGGGTCTAAAAATCCAATTAACGAAGGGGTATCAGTCAAATAGGATGTTGAGCAACAGATATCATGCAACATCACAAGACATGGAGGTCAATGATATCACTGAATGAGTTTTGGAATCTACCCAAAGTTTTAAGAAACCATTTCTATCAGAAGCTGAGAACCCCTTACACACTCCATTTGCGACGAAAGTTGCGAGACCAAAAGGAGGTTAAAAAACAAACTACGTGGAATTAAGGACCATAAGGAAAGTAGCCGTGAAAGACTGGTATGATAATGATGTTAGATTGGAAAGGACAGACGGTATTCAAGAATATAGCTCAGGGAGTATAGGTATAGAGTTTATGAAGTGTATACCTTTCATGTCCGTGTAACCTTGCACGGTTCAATTTTCGTTTTTTGTTTTTGGTTTCTCAAAATTAAAAATTGAAATTTGACCGTCAATTTTCAATTCTTGTTTTGAGAAACCAAAAACGAAAATTGAACTGTGCAAGGTTACACGGACCCTATCAGTCTCGAAGATGACGGCTATTTCGAAAATAACTCGATAATAGTGGATGGCTCTGTAACAGGGGCCCAGCAAGACAAGAGGAGTTCAGACTTATTCACCAAAGAATCCCACCATCATAGCGCATCTGTTATTTATAAAGTACAGAACTTGTTCGTTTAGGGTAAGGCCTCAAAAGATATAGGTATGCAAGGGCGTAGACAAGTTGTCAGGTTTGGGGGGGGGGGGGGCTTGATAGGGGGAGAGTCTGAGAGGGGGGTATCTCCCCTCGCAGCTTAAGATTTTTTTTTGAACTTGATGGTAAATTGGCACTCTCTGGGAGCATCTGAGCAGTATAACACTGTAACAACTGAACTTTGATTTATGCCAAAATGTCTCATAACAATGACGATCACTACATTGATAAACGTTACAAGCTGAAATGATCATTCAATCTCGGGTTTGCACTATAATTCAAGTTAAGGGAGTAGAGGACGTTCATTTCCCTGCTCTTATGGGGCTACAACATGGTGATTTGTCGGATTTTTCAAAACAAGCTGAATTTCCTAACAAAAGTACGCAGACATCTCAAAATGGAATAAAAATCAACAAAAGACACAACACAACCATTTATGCGTTCTACTGGTGGGTCGATAGTGTGATGGGACGGACAAAAAAAATAGCATTTTAAATTCAACGGTTGGAGCGTGCAAAGTGCTTCATAGGTTAAAAATTATTCCTCCGGAACACCCCCAAATTCACTCCTATTCACTTTCAACAAAAAGAAAACTTCTGAATGGCTAATAATTGGAACTTCAATAATATTCTCCACACCCACCCCGATTCCCCACCCCCACCCCCTCCTGGAAATAGGACTGAAAAGGCTCAGTTTATCTGTTATACCGCTAATATTTTCTAAGAAAGTATGGTGTCCCCCTGTTTTTATTACATATTTAACAAGCACTATATGTGTTTAGTATTATATAGCAAAATGGGAAAAATTTGACCTTGGGAAGTTTGATTTATTGAGCATCAAAGAAGAAAAATCCAAATTTCCCTATGTATTCAGTGTTATGGCTTTTAAGTGGTATACATGCTTTTGGCTACCATATTTTTTTAACGAGTATGGTGACCCCCTATTTTTTTTCCATGGATCATCTTCTCCTAACCTGATGAAAAAATCCTGAAATTTAAAAAAAAATTCAACCTCTAGAAATGAACGTCCTCTACTCCCTTAATCCTTAGACAATACTATCCTGCCCCGATAGCAGCGGAATGGCTGCATTGACGCGCGGCTGAGCACATGAGCTCTGGTTCATTAATCGGTTGCCTTTGCTATCTTTTTAACATAGGAAATATTGTTAATCGATGATAACTGGGATATTTTCTACCTGCAGTTGTCAGACTTATCAAAAATGTTAGCTTAGTGGTCCTTTCTTGGAAGAGTAGGAAAACGTATCCATATTTACCATATTTACACCAGTTATTAAACAGTGACTTCAGGTCTACTGTCTGTCCCGGATAATATATCTTAGCCGTTTTCAGCGATATGTCTCGGACAATTTATCGGACCAATCTCGGACGGCTCACGAGCCGGCTACGAAATAGTGCCTTTGGTAATCGAGCGATCCGATCGCATTTTATTGTGAATGAAGTTAATTTTAACCAAACGAACATATTTCATTCAAATTATACAAAACTATTTCTATGTTTAGTTGAATAATAGCAATCTATCCCCAGAACTCCGCAACTGGGCTAATTTACGGAAATAGACGAATGCAAGATTGGTTCCGCCGAAAATTAATTGTGCGCATGATGAGATAAAATTCTTTATTGTACTAAGCATCTCATTTGGGACAGAGTACAAAACACATAAAAAGTAGAAAAAATAAGAAAGTAAACAAACAGGTGCGACGTTTCCGTTTCTGCTCCCAGAAATCCACTACGCCAGAGGTCAATTTCTCAGCTAAAGTGAGTTCTGAGGCTAGATTGTTTATCGGATAGCATTGAAACTTCACACAGTAGATAAAAAATAATAAATTTATTTCAAAGTATCACCCAAATCCTTCCAGTGGTTCTCCATAAACCGCGAAAACAAAAATTAAATGGGAGATTTGTGAGTTATATTTTTGACGTCATAACGTCAGGCCTGCATGTTATAACAATGGCAGACTTAAGTCATGGTGGCCCCAAAATAACATGGTATCGATTTTCGTCAACTCTTTCGTCAAAGACAGGAATAAAATTAATGTTTTTTAGTTTATATACTGTGGGAATTTTCAATGTTGTACGATAAATTGTCTCCGAAATATCACCGAAAACGTCTGGGATTTATTATCTGGGACAGACACTAGGTTTATTTCTAGAGTTCCTATATGAAAAGTAGTTGAGAGTTTGTATCTCTTGTTTGTGAATAAAGAAATACTGAACAAATGACCGGGATCTCAATTGAAAAACAAAACTTAATAGTGAAAAATTTACGAAAAATTATGCTCAACTGAAGTTTTGATGTTTTTCGCTCAAATAGGCGGTATTTGATTGAAATTGGAGCACACTATTCCATTCTCGGAGACGATCGCAAAAGATTTGAGCCCGAAATCGTCAATCTATGGCTTAGGTCACTGATCAATTGCAATCATATTTTAGGCCTAATGGTATGCACTGGCGGTGATAAGTTTACTTCTCATGTATTAATTGAATAATATACATGATCTTCTATGCTATGTTAGCTTTCTTTCTCTTTCTTTCTTTCTTTTTTTTTGTTTGTTTGTTTGTTGTTGGTTTTTTTCCGGCCGTCAAAATTGAGGCTGAAGCTACTGAGCTCGTTGTCTACGCCCTTGGTATGTCTGATTTGTCAGTATGTCGTTCTTTTCAATACACGGAAACAGACGTTTTCAATAAACCTAAAAAGTTTTAATCGGATGCTTTACTTCAAGAAATACCAGGCATTAATTAGGAAAGTGATCCGCAACTCCCCGTGATTCGGACCCCCCTCCAAATCTGTAATTCTGCAAATAACATGTTAATCTATTATCAGTCTCTACTTCACGAACTTCATTTGAGACAAATTTGACTGACTGGGTAATGTAACTTTGACTTTAGATAAATAATGATATTTAAGATATTTCCTAGAAGGATCGAGCGAGACAATAGGTTTTTCAACTTTTTGTAGCTTCATTTTGGCGCCATAACAAAAAGAGTTACCTCCCTTAGAAAGCGTACAATATGAATTCAATACGCATTTTGGGATCCAATATGACTTTGGGTATTGTACGGTCACGTGGTGTGATTGAAATGAATTGATTGGATCAGAGGACATAGCTGTATAATAATACTCACTCTTTCACTTCCTCACCCACTTCCTCACTCACTGCTTTGCATAGAAGTATTTAAAGAATTTATTTAATATGAATGAGTTAAGCATGAGAAAGTTTGTTTTAGTATATGAGATTCATTGAAGTCGAAAATTTGAGTATTTTTTACTCAATTTAGTCTATTCAGTTTTCGGTGTTTTCTTCATATTGAGTATTTCTTCAAATGTACTACCATTCCTAATGATTTTATATTGTTTCATCCCATGAAATGATAGGGCTATTGAGTTTTCATCAAAACCTTGAACAGTTTATTGAAATTGGAAGGTCCGAATTGAGTTTTCGAGTGAATTTTACCCCTGATTATCGGTGGTAAAACAGGACTTCTAGAATTATGTTGAAACGTTATCAATCATATGCAATTGATGGAAATCATCCGTTGAGCATGATCATGATCATGAAACCGGAATCGAGCTATGTTGACTGAGATAGATTACTCGGAAATTCATTAAGATTGAAGAATGTTGATCAGTGATACGGATTTGAAGACAGGAACATCATTATCATGTATATATCATTGATAAGTGTCGACCGCTTCTCTCTTGCCTGCGTTTAAATATTGTTTTATCTTTGATATGTTAGAGTTAACCGAACACACCTCTATGACTGTACACGGCATTATTGACCTTTGTGCTACGAATACATTTATGACGTCTCCCTATGTAACTGAGCTCTAGTACAAGACACAACTGTACCGAAGAAAGTTATTTCCAGCCTGATATGTTATCAATATCACGATGCATGTAATGATGGTCAATTAGTAGAGTGCAGTTTGTTCTACACGATGCAAGGAAGAAAATTTATGCAGAGTTAACTATTGATTTTTGACAAGCTCCAAAGTAGACGACTAATTAAAATGGACAGACAATGATTGCGTCTTGGTTATTCGATCAAGGACCCGGATATTGTTTATGGACGCCGGCTGACTACTGAATATCGGACCTAACAATTGTAAATACATGTGTATAATCATAATACACATTCTTGTGTTCAATAGTATCGACTCTATTACAATTACATCGATGTCTTTACAATTACATCGATGTCTATTACAATTACATCGATGTCTTTCTTTCCTAAATTTTGCTCGGCCGTCATTGTCGTTTGATAGCATGTGAAACATCGTGATCTCAGCGTAATCTTTTTGTATCTACGGTAGATTTGTATCTGACCTCATCTAAACTGATTCTTTCTCTCTTAAATTATTTCCGTCTGGTTTATATACCCCACACCATGTATAGCCCGAAATATAAGTATATTGCTACTTGGATATATAGCATTTCTGGATTGTTATTTCTAGTATATTAGATTGATATCAGTAAAACAAACTCTCACCTTCAAACTCTCCTTCAAATTCCCAATTCATAAAAGTGTGATTATGCATCTTTAAACATGTATTTACCTGTGTTCAGACGAAATGACTTCCCATGTCGCGTGACATGGTTCACTGTCCATTCTCCTGGCATATGTAATGTACACGAGGGCAGCATTATCCGTCTCTGTTTGGAGCCAATACACAGTATGACGTGACATAGATGAATGGGAAACCTTCGACAGCCATATTTATTTGTTCAGCTGGCGAAGAACTTTAGGGTCCCCTGTTATTTTCTGATCGCACGGATCCTGGGGGCGTTCCGACACACAAATGCGACTGCTAGTAGACTGGAAAGCGGCCTTTCATGCGACCATGATGAACGAGTGTGATGCAATACGCAGTAAATAATTCATTTACGCTGTATTCTGACGCCTGGGATAAGCCATTATAACGCAAGACACGAACAATCAACATCGGAAGGAGATAATTTTTCATCGGATTAGCCTTTTTGAACAGGACAGTCAAGATGGCGAGCTATCAGGCTCAATTATTCTGTGTGTTTCTAGGCTTCATGCTGGTTGTTTTACCTGGAAAAGGGGGCGTGGCGCAAGAGGATAATCTAGCAGGTGAGACTTTGCGTTAAAATACGATCTCTACGATACGAGTCGGATGCTGTTCAGGCGAATTCATCCTTTCGAATACTGCCCAAGAAAAGGCCATTGTATTGAGCTGTAAATGTACATGGACTCCCCAGTCTTCTTGTAGTCGGACGAGAATCGATCACACTGCATGTTCAGTTGTTAACGGCCTAGCTACTGCTAAATTCGTACGATACTGATATTGGAGGGAAAATAGCTCACTCTCAGTCAAGCAGGTCTTAATTAATCTTCTAATCCACCTTACCTCAAACCCTCACGCCTCTCCCCGATCGCTTTATCCCATAATTGATTTGTTGTTAGGCCCATGTATGTTATTTAGCGTGTTAAACTACCCACACTCACGGTGATCATCATAACGGTCCGTATTCGTTTTTTAGCCCCAACTAGGCTATATGAGTGTGTGAGCTCGAAATATGATTCTTGAATGAATTACTAATTTTCTGGCTAGTACCGTAAGTTCGCGCTATACCATACACCTACAGTCATTAAACCTAACACTCGTGCTTTTCAACTGTGGGCAAATAGTGTGCGACTTTAGATGAGACCTAAATACTTGTAAGAGTGGGAACCATTCGCACGTATCCGGTTGCATATCAATTTGATTTGACTGGGTCCACGCAGATAATTTGGAACAAGAAAAACAGAACACTCTAAAACAGTTTTGATCGTTACTGATTTCATTATGTTAATTCATTCTGGACAGCCGGATAGCCTGCAATATTAGAGACGTATACTGTTTGCTGGGGGTGGTAGAGTAAACCAGTTTTAGTCCATTGAGCAGGTTGGTGTCACTTAGACGGAATACTATTTAGTGCATTTCCACAAAGTAGATGCTCAAGTATGTCTCCATCAACGCGAAGCGGCGCCGAATCAGTCGCCGATGCCGTTGCCGCTAATTCACACATCAATACCCCTGGAACTTTGTGTACCGGTATTATCTACCTTCGAAGAGGGAATTTTGCGAGTAGTATATAAACCCTAATCTCTTTATAATTTTAGTGCTGTTTCGAGGGTTTGCGACGGTCAATTGACCCGTTCCAATTCCGGTCATTTGACTTCCGGGCCAAAGAGCGCTTCTGACGCTGATGTCACTTCCGGGGATGACGTGAGTTCCGGTGTCAATATGCGCATGCGCATTCGGGCAGTAATAGAAAAAGGGCGTTTGGATGGACGTTTTGGGGTAAAGTTGTACCTTCTGTAGTCCAAATGGGTCGTGTTTTAGTGTCATATTGAAGCTCTCGTAGAGTAGAGTTTGTAATGGAACTGCAGTCAGCCTGCGCATGCGCAGGCGGGAAATAGTAGAAAAATGGCATTAGAGTGGACGTTTTTGGCAGAGGTGCACGATCCCTGGTCCAAATGAGTCGCTTGGGGTCTCATATTGAAGCACTGATAGGGAGAGTTCGACTGGAGTAGCTTGGAGTGGAAGTGCCGTGAATCTGCGCATGCGCAGTCTTGGAGTAGTAGAAAAAGAGCGTTTGGGTGGACGTTTTTGGGTAAAGATGGGCCATCTTTGGTCCAGATGGGCCGTGTGAGTTGTCATATTGAAGCGCTCCTGTCCGAGTAGTTCGACTGGCGTGGCTTGTAGCGGCAGAGCCTTCAATCTGCGCATGCGCAGTCGAGCAGTAGTAGAAGAAGGGCATTGGGATGGACGTTTTGAGGCAGAGTTACACCATCCGTGATCCAAATGAGCCGTGTCGGGTGTCATTTTGAAGCGCTCGTTGGGAGGAGTCCAACTGGGGTGGTTTGTAGTGAACCACGCCAGTCTGATCCCTTCCAACGAGTGCTTCAAAATGAAACCATACAGGACCCATCTGAACCACGAATGGTGCACCTCTACCCCAAAACGTCCACCCAAGCACGCTTTTTCTAGTACTGCCCGACTGCGCATGCGCAGATTTACACCGGAAGTTACGCTATCCCTGGAAGTGACGTCATCCCCGGGAAGTGCCCTTTGGCCCGGAAATCACCTGAACGAAACCGGGACTGATCATGGGACCGACGCGTGACCACCGCAAACCCTCGAAAAACAACCCTCAGTACTAAGATATTAGGGTTTTATGTATACGGTACTAATTATTCGTGCTTTACAATTTAGTCCTACTCTAGAAGGACACACCTATACCCGGATCATTTTGGAGTGCATTACCAGGTGGAGCTTTATTGTCCCATATCGATTCAACCAATCAGTCTGGATCAGGTCTAAAATTTAAATAGTTGGACGAGAAATCATCTAGTTTGCTGGAGAGAAAATGTCTGGGATGTTTCCCTCACCATGTCGGTTTCAGAACAATAACGGGTTTTTCGGATATTGACATTATTTGGATTCATAACTCTGGGGAAAGGTGGTAACTATGGATTGAACGAGACTAAATATGTCCATTTTAATATCTTCTTCTTTGGAGCCCGTCAAAAATCGGTAGTGAACTCTGCATAACTTTTCTCTTTTTTTTTGCAGCGTGTATGACAAACAAAACTCTACAAAATGGTCAAAATTACTTGTGATATTGATAATAAATCAGGCTTGAATTCACTTTCTAATTCTCTCCATTTAAAACTCCAGTACAGTTTGTTTCATGTATCGGGGCTCAATTACATAGAGATACATCATAATGTATTCGTGATCGAGTTGATAAAGGTAATAACAGGCGGTCTGTGGGTGTGTCACTTACATCCCATGTCCAGTAAAATTGCGAATAATAAACCGCGCACACCGCTATGACCGTACGCGGCATTATTGATCTTTGTGCCAGTGTACACGAATGCATTATGACGTCTCCCTATGTAATCGCGCAAAGGTACATGCAACTACAGTACTGGGCACACTTTCATCAAGCTACTTACGAACATTTTTCTTCGTAACTCATGCGTATCTTTTTTCGTAAGTAAATTCGACTTTCATGAAACTTCGTAAGTTAAGAATCTTCGTAACTTTGTGCGTAACTTTAAGGCAAGTATTTACCTGCCGTAAGTTCAATATTTTTCGTATCTCCGACTGAAAGAACATGGCGGCCCCCATATAGGCGCATGTGCGCGATATACAGGCATCCACAGTCTAAACACGAGCCTTCGTTCACTGCCGGGACGAGGGTTCTAACTTTAGTAAAAGCCTCTGGTTTAGAGGCTGCAAACTAGTGCGTCGTACAGTTGTTTTTAGCGAAAGTGGTGTTGAAAACAGGGGTCTTTGTAAGGATGCACCAATTTTGATTCCCACAAAAATGCAGAATTTCACGTTGAAACTGACACACTGTGATCAAAGTACAGACGATACGGTACAGTGTTTTGATTGGCCCAGTTCAGGGAAGAGTAAGGGGGAATAACTTTACTGTTTACAAAGCAAATCCAGGAAAAACATTACTTTTAACATTGAAAAATATGGGGGGGGGGGGGAATTTGGTTTCATGTCACACTCAAGGTTTTTTTCACTCAGATGGTGACAGCCAGTTTGGATGTCCTCAAAAGAGTGAAAAAGTGTAGAGGGTGACATTGAAGGCAAATATAAAATTTGACCATGAATAGATGTGATGTAGATATCAAAGGAAATACTATTTAAACATAAAATAGTGAAATTTTGCCACATAACAGTGTATTATTATTTTATTAGTATTTTGTGGTATGGTAAAGGAACAGAAGTTGCAATAATATTGTTATTATATTATATTTCATTGAAGAGAGAAATGTCTATAAAAATTAGAGTCAGGAGAGCAAGGGACAACATTTTTTTTATAGTCAATTGATTCTCAATGTTAAGATCAGACACAAGTTTGACTGTACGTTGTAAAATATTTGACAGCTGCATTCAAAAATTTAATATCTCACAACTGACCTGCAATACTTCATGAATATATGAATATATTACCGAAGATCTCCAGATTGCATTTACAAGAGATTACTCTGGAAAATAATTTAAACTTTTGTTAACTTTGTCAGGTTTCATGTCCATATGTACCACCCCAGTTTTGGAAATTCAGTTTTTCAAAATGATTTATGGAGAATAATCATGAAGTCTTCATGTTGGCCAGTTGGCAGTTCAGAATGTCTATTTCAGGGAAAGATTTTTTTAACATTTGAACGTTCCATATTATGTAGATGTGTTTACGTATGCAGAATAATTTCTGCAGGGAAATAAACTTTGAAATATAACTGCTATCTGAAAATGGTAAATGCTTTATATTTGTCTCAGTCATCTTCAGGGATAAATTATAATTATATTTTATATTTGTTATTGGAAGAGAGCTATTAATATATTTAAACTCTGAAAAAATTGAAAATTTAGATCTGGTACAACAAAAACTGACCAAAAAAATAAAAAAGTTTAAAATAAATAAGAAATAAAAATTTAAAATGATTTATCATAGAAATATTTAGCAAATGCAAATGTTCATATTCATACTCGATATACATTTCTCGCAATTCTCAGGACCCAGGTTTATCATG